>CM024759.1:95828661-96028661 GCA_014218235.1 Colocasia esculenta | reverse complement strand
GTTTAGTGTATTTTCATATTGTACTTAAAGTGTAATATGATTAGGCACTCATCTTATGTGGGGTACCTAATTATTAGGTTGCACTTTATCACCTTCTATGTGAGTGGTGCCACATGAGATGAATGTCTAGTCATATTATACTTAAGTGTAATAGAAAAGTACACTAAATTTCTCTTTTTTTTTATAGATAGAAGGAGTTTTTTTTTTCCTTTTACATGAGCATAGAGCTCTCATTAGCTGAAGTTGAGTATAGAAACTATTATTTGGGAGTGAACTCTCCATCGGATAGAAAAAATAGGAGGACCATAACAGATCACATAAGAATTCATCTAGAACAGAATAGATACATAATCTTTACTATTAAAATATATTATTTTAAATTAAGATACAAAATCGAATGTCTTCAAATAGAGTATATATATATATATATATATATAATCATTTGTTATATACAAAAACGAACGCCTTCAAACGGGATAAATACATACACTACCTACAGTCTTGAGCTTGCCATGGCATCGGTGTGTTGGCTGTAAGGGGAGTACCCTTCTCCTATTTTCACTGTGCATCCTCCACTCCACTAACTCATTTGGACCCCCTCGCCTCTCTCTACCTTGCAAGGGGGAAAGAGAAGCATACTTTTCTTCCATCCCTTTTATTCGTGTGAGCAAATTTAGTCCAATTAAGTAACTCAATTAATTAAATATTTTCGAGGCGCTCTCTCTCCAGGATTCTAGAGAGAGAAGCTCTGAGTTTTCTGATGAAGTTGGCCGATCATGGCGGCCCCTGGAGGGTCACCTCCGGCGGGTGGCCTCTCTTTTGCTAAGCTGGTTGCAGCCTCGCTTGTTCTCCTAAGGTTGGTACTGATATTCATCCTCCAGCCTTTATGATCATGGAGAGCCGGCGGTCTTTTTTTTCTAAAGAGGAGATGGAAGCATCTCTCAAACCTTTCTTATTCTCCGTTGTGCCAAGACGACGTATGGCAGACCAGCGTTCCCCGACATCCGTTCGCATCTAACTTCCAGGTGTGATATCAAGGAATCATTTGTTATTAGTGCCATGGATAACGTGCATCTTCTCCTACGGTTCAAGTCCAAGACGATTACCTCAAGGTGCTCTTCGAGAGTCTATATATGTTCAAGGTAAGCTCTTTAGGTTCTTCAAGTGGACTCCGCTCTTCAAAACCTCTGAAGATCCTACTGTTGTCCGATGTGGGTGGAGTTTCCAGAGCTACATATCAACCTTTATCATAAGAAACTTCTAGCTTCTATCGCAGGTAATGTTGGCCGGTTCTGCAATTCGCCCATGCTACAGAACTCCTTATTAACACCAAGGCGGCACAGGTATGTATTGAACTGATCTCTCAAAACCAAGACCTGACAGGTTGTGGATTGGGATGGGGGAATGGGTAGATTTGACAAGAAATAATCTACATCAATCTACCAATGTACTGCTTCTCCTGCCATAGACTCGGTCACTCTAATGATGCCTGTAGATCTGTGGGAGGAGGCCACCAGGCGAAATTCCGGCGTTGCTGTGATTCCCAACCCTTAAAGGGCTTGGATCCTGTTCGTGAAGGACGTCCAGTTGTTCGTGTGCTCGGCCATGAGGATGATCGGCCTCTGGAATGCTCCTGCAGCGCCTATCTCCTCCTTCGATCTCCAGGATAAGAGTGTTCGTTTGGTTTTTAAATCGGATGAGGTTGTCGCTGTCGGAGTTACGGCGGTTACGATGGAGAGGTGGCAGTCGTCGCCGGTGTCATGGGGGCACCGCTGGTGGCGTCGCCTGCCACATTTTGTCCGACTAACAAGGGCAGCTTTCCAGGTTTGCAGGGTGCGCTTTCATCGGAGCTCCCTGCGGGAGGCTTTCCTCCTCCAAATCCTCGTGGGTCCCTCGCGTCAGAAGTAGCAGGTGTCCCTGCTGGCATTGGCGTCCTGCAAGCACTTCCACCAGAGCTTGCTAAGGGAGGTATCCAATGCGGGATTATCGCGGTAGAGGTGGCTGGTGGAACTGCTGGCGAGGCCAGCTCGATGGCGGAAGACAAGGAAATTTCTATCGCTGGCGGTAACCCTTTGTTGGACATTTCTGTGTCCAATATTGCTATCCCTGCTTTGTCGGTCCAGAATCCCATTGACAGTGGGGCACCTCGGCTTCCAACGATGGCAAACTTCCCTATTTCCTTGTCCCGTGGAAGCAATGCAGTACCCAAATTGTTGCTGATGATGGGCCTCCCCCAGACCCAAGCACGGTGGCATCTACTCCCAAGGGAGAGCTCGGAATGGTGAAGAGGTCAGCATAACTCTTGAACTACATGGTGTGATTGATATGCAAGTGGAGAAAATTCCTCCTAGGATTGCAGTTGTTGTGGATTCCAATACAACACAGGTTCAGGAAGAAGTGCAACAGAAGAATATATCTTTGTATGGCTGGACATTGCGGATCCGATTACTGCTCAAGTTAATACTCCCATGATTTTGCTCAAGTGGTGCGTCAGTCTCCAGCTACCCAGGGAAAGACTACTATTGGAGTGTCCTCAAATTCCCCTTTCAGTGGGTCTTCTTCTTCTGGTTGACGTATTTCACGTCCATCTCGCAAAGGGGGTGTTAGGATTTGCCTTCCGAACACCTGAGATCGCTCTCCGAGCCCTCTGCGTCCGACAGATGCTATTAATATGCCAGTTCTCTTTCCAACTTCAGATATGCGGATGAAGGCGTTGGCCGTTGCTGACCTTGCTAAAGCAGAAAATATCTTTATGCCTGGCTTTCGATCGATCAAGAGCTATCTGAAATGGAATCGGATGAAGATATTATGGAGCGCTGTTCGCGATGACCAGGTTTACGGCCTCGGGCAGTTCTTCAGCGCACTCACTCATGGGATAGATCTTCCATAGAGTTTTAGATTGACTTATTTTTGCTGTTTTTTTGTATTGGTCTCGCTTTGGTTGTTACAATCTCCTCTTTAATAAAATTTCGGCCTTCCTTGACCTTTTTAAAAAAATTAATTAAATATTTACAAATCCTTCTCGAGAGTTTAAATCTTATAAGCATTCACAGTATTTTCTTGCAAACAGAAAATTATGTTTTTTAGGCAACTTAATTGTCTCACGTGTTCTGGTGATGATTCTAGATCCGGAAGCTGTACTATATGCTCTCTATCTACAAACTACTTCACCATCTATGTAGAGTATTCAAACATACTTCTTCGTGAACTAATAATTCTCTCCTCGCAAGGGCAGTTAATAGGTCGGATTCGAAAGTTAAAATAAGTCTTTTCGTTTTTACTTCTTATAAGAATTTGAAGTTGAAAATAAAAATAAGTGTTTTCGCTTCCGTGTCTATTTTTACTTTAAGTCGAAAAATCAGAAAGAGAAATAGAAACTTCAAATGCAATAACATTATAAATTGGTAAGTATATGATATTAGATTTATGAATAATTTCAAATATAAATTTAATAATTATTAATATAGATAGCTAACAACAATAAATAAAAAATATATATTTTACCATATCTTTTCCATGAGATGTATTATAATAACTCTAACTAAATAAAATATGACAAGATCAAATTAATATAGTTACATCATATAATTATTATATTGAGTTGAGTATATAATTGACATATATAGATATGAAAACTGTCATAGAAAAAACTATCATATATGATGAAATGAAGAGAGTAATCACTAACGACTAATTGGACAATGATAGATGATATTTGTGTGTAGATTGAAGGTGGGAGATAGTGCGTAAAAATTTAAGAGCTAAAGTTCCGAAGTTAAAGAGTTTTTATTATAAAAATATTATATAATATATATCAAAAATATTAACAAAAATGAAAACGTAAAAAACAAATATGAAATTAAATATTTTTATTTTTTATTTTATAAACATTTAAATATCTATTTTCATTTTCATTAAATTATTGTAAAAACATTCAAAGTTCCGTATCTTATTAAAAAATATAAAAAATTACGACTAAATAGAAAACAAAGATTTGCTGGCAACCCTACTCTTCTATCATAGTAGAATGAAAAGTTAAAACGCCAAACCCTCCTTCACAAAAGGAAAAGTCCATTCTTATTGGTGGGGCTCCAATTGAGCAAGATTGACAAACTTGATTAGTCCTAATGAGAAGCACTTGCTTAAATACCCAAGTATGATGGAAGGCTACTTTATGTTCTCCTGTACGATGCTTCGGGGGTCATTGGGCGTTAGGGTCCCGTCCTCTGAGGTAGAGGTGTTCATTATTCAATTCAAATCGAAAAATCAAATCGAATCGAGCGATTCAATTTGATTTGGTTTGGTTTGAACATGAAAAAATTTTAGTTTGATTCCAAATCAAATCGAAAAAAAAAAAAATTTCTAAGTTTTAGAAACCAAACCAAACCGATTAAATCGAATTACAATAATAATTTAATTTATATATATCTATCAAAAATTTTCAATATATTATGTAAAAATATATATTATGGAGGTTAATATGATCATCAATATTTAATATTTTATTTAAAATTATTTAATAATAATTTATTAGAGAATTAAATAAATAAATTTATTTAAAACTAAGAGAATCTAAAAATCCATTTATTTTCAAGTTAACTGAATCAAATCGAACCGTTTGATTTGAGTTGGATCCGAATTTAATTTGATTTGATTTCTTAAAAATCTCTTATAAATTAAACCAAACCAAATCATGAACACTACTACTCTGTCGATGGACCTTCAACCTCTTCATATGAATCGGATGGAGGGAGGGGACGTGAGCAATCCACCCACTCTCGGCTGGGCATTATCACAAACAGCCCCCCGTTCGTCATGTTCTCTAATGGGATTGGCGGGTATATCGAACCCCGTGGTGGTCACCATGCGGATGCAGCTCTCCTAACTTTTTAATTCACTACTGGAGCACGACAACCACCACCGTCCTACCAATTGTTCCGTAGACATGCTTCATCACAAGTAATAGCAGCTTACATTTAAGGGAAGATGGGGTGATGATACCCAGAACCACAAAGCTAAGAACTTGACACTACAAAGTATTCATAGAAAACTGCTGCGACGCCCTCATCATTGCAAAATCATGAGATGAGAGAGAGCACTAGTTTGAGTACGCTAGAGACGGGCATGGACAATTCTCGCGGCTGCAAGTGCACCAGGTGCCGAGCAGCGAAGCCAAGGGCGGCCGCTGTGATGTGGAAAGCGTATGACAGTCTGATAGAGATTTTTTTTTTTAAAAAAAAAAAGGGGAGTTGTCGCGATCATCACAGCTCGGCTTGTGGATAGGAAGAACACCACATGTCCACCTCTCCAGACTCGTATGAGGGCTCGTGATTAGGTAAAAATGTGCTGCCGAATATTTCATAGGATATTTGGGAAAGGGCCGCCATCCAAAGTGTTGTTGGTTTGTTTATGGGAGCGAGACGCTTCCCCTGTTTGATGCTCGACCTTAATAAATCTGTGTTCTTCGGATGTACTTGTCCTAATTATGCAGCATCTGCGCTGGTTGTAAGGATTCTTGTGTAAACTTACGAAGAAGGCATGGTGAAGATATAGAAGAAAATTTGACAGGTAATTGGAAGGGCCATCACGGATTAATTTACATCATTACGATTGGCACTCGTGCCTCAAGTTAATGGGAAGGATATGATTCGTAACCTAAAAATTCTGGTGCCTTCAATTTAGTACTCGCCAATTTGTGGATTGGATCCAAAGGGGGTGTCCCCACAAATATGCCAAAGACATCATCCTACCCAGTAGAATATTCTTTTTGCCCACTTCAGCTTCAAAGCGCGCGCGGGTCCAGTTCCTCATCGGTTCAGTCTTTTCTTCGTCCAGTTTCAGTTTTACGAAGCACTTTTGCAATCTTCTCATTGCCTCCTACGCCTTAAAAGCTGCTTGGGCAACATTTCGCACCTTGTTACATTAGATGTATATATGTGAACTCGCCAACCCCCACCAACTTTGATGGGCTCAGGGCCAGGCCTCCCACAACACCCCCATCAACCCTCGACTTCCGCCAGCAATGGGGGATTGAGAAAAAGGCTGGAGGAGGTCAAGAAGAAGGTCCAAATGACAAATTCTGAGCTCGGTGGCTGCTCACACCCCACCTACCTCCGATGGTCTCCTCACTAGGGCTGTAAACGGATTCGGATAATATCCGGATCCGATTTGAATCTGTATCCGATTAAGAGTATCCGTATTCGTTTACCAGATATCCGACAGAGCGGATTCGGATACGGATATTATCTGAAATTAAACGGAGCGGACGCGAAAATAGGAGATCCGCTCCGTTTAAGATCCGATCCGAAACTAGGTTAATTCTGGCCATTAAATCTTCCATCGGTCCTACCTAACATATAAAATTATATCCTAAAAACCCTACCCGACCCCGCTACTCCCCAGTCCGGCAGACCCCCCTCTCCCCCGTTTCCCCAAATCCTCTCGATGTCGACTCAGATCCTTGCAGACGCGGCGCTCCTCCCCTCCCCCCTCCGGCGGACCTTGCAGTTGCAAACGGGCGCGGCGGGGCGGACCTTGCAGACGCGGCGGCGGCGGACCTTGCAGACGCGGCGGCGGCAGACCTTGCAGACGCCGGCGCCCCCCCCCCCCCCCCCCCCCCATCCGGCTCCTCCCCTCCGGCCCTCCCTCCCTCTGTCTCTCCCTCCCCTCTGACATTCCCCTTCTGCACTCCCCCCCTCGGCTCCTCTCCTCTCCCTTCTGCGCGCCCCCTCCGAGCTCCGGCGCTCCCCCCCCCCATCCGGCTCCTCCCCTCCGGCCCTCCCTCCCTCTGTCTCTCCCCCCCTCCGACCTTCCCCTTCTGTACTCCCCCCCCCTCCGGCCCTCCTCCCCTTCTGCGCCCCCCTCGAGCTCCGGCGCTCCCCCCCCCATCCGGCCCTCCCTCCCTCTGTCTCTCCCTCCCCTCCGACCTTCCCCTTCTGTACTCCCCCCCCCTCGGCTCCTCCCCTTCTGCGCCCCCCCTCCGAGCTCCGGCGCTCCCCCCCCCATCCGGCTCCTCCCCTCCGGCTCCTCCCTCTGTCTCTCCCTCCCCTCCGGCCTTCCCTTCTGCACTCCCCCCCCCTTCGGCTCCTCCCCTTCTGCGCCCCCCCTCCGAGCTCCAGTGCTCTCCCCCCTCATCCGGCTCCTCCCCTCCGGCCCTCCCTCCCTCTGTCTCTCCCTCCCCTCCGACCTTCCCCTTCTACACTCCACCCCCCCTCCGACTCCTCCCCTTCTGCGCCCCCCTCCGAGCTCGTTTTTTATGCAAATAAAAAATGGATAAACCAACTAGCATATCGTTTTTTATTGCAATCTTTTATCTCCTCCAATTTGTGCATAATATTATACAGTTCTACAAAAGTATTGTGAAAAGTGAAAACTGTGTAGTATCTTTTCTGATGGCATGGCACATTCAGTATCTTTTAGAATTTTATAGTTTTTTTATTTTTATTTTTATTTTTTTAGGTCACTTTATATCTCCTATCAGGTTTCATATTTTCGAAGCGGATAATATCCGTATCCGCTCCGAATCCGAATATTATCCGATTAAAATATCCGCTCCGTATCCGAATTTTATTCGGAACGGATACGAATTATCCGATTACGTATTCGGAGCGGACGCGGAAACCCATATCCGCTCCGTATCCGCTCCGTTTACAGCTCTACTCCTCACCCGACCCGACCCCCACACAAACACTCTCTTTGAGTTGTGGATATTGTCTTGGGGGGATTGACTTCCTTATAGACCTGGCCGACTCCATGAGCTAGGAGATCCTCTTTCCCTCTCCTTCATTCCAATGCTCGAGCTGCTTCAACATCAGAGGTTGGCCCGTCAAAGTTCTCTATCATTTAAAAAAGTCAAACTCAAGTCATTCAAAAACTATACAAAAACTACTTATGAGAAAGAAATGGAAGCAACTATACAAAAACTCAAACTCAAGTCATTCAGATAGCTCGTCTTGATCAGTCCCAAACAAATTCGCAAAGTTCTCTATCATTTAAAAAAGAAAATGCAAGAGAAGATACGAAATTCTGTTCCAAAAGAAAACTCTCAAGTAAAGGGAGAAGTTAACGGGACGAGCATAAACCGTACAAGTCAACGAAACCTAACTACATGGACGTCCTCTCACATATATAGTCGATCAGTCGCATTGCATGATATGTGATGAGATGAAGGAGGAGAACAGCAGCCCAATTTGATCGCTTCACATGAAGAGATCAGTTCTGCACAAAAGGGATACCTCATGACGAAAGGGAGAAAAGCAAAAGAAAAATTGGATAACCGGATAGACGCTTCACATGCAGATTTATCCGCGCAGATATACAAAAAAATAAGTTTAATAACCCGCGTAGAAAAATTTCTGCAGATTCGGCACAACGGGTAACTTCACCTAGGTAAACCCATCTAAATGATTATATCCATTTTTATCAGTACTTGCGAGGACTGGCTTTGGACAGCTTGTGGATCTGGAAACAAAGCCGGCCCACTCCAGTTTGAACAGATGTGGGCCATATGGTCACAGGCCATGAATAGTAGAGAAACCATTACGTCGGTGCATCAACTATCATCGTCAAATGAGACAGTTTGACCACACCCCCCCACGCCCACAAAAAATTAAAAAATAGTAATAATAAAAATGTTACGGGTGATTCATCTGAGTAATTACCGCACTATGGCATTTGGGACATCTACCCATCTTCATCTGCAAAACGGGAATCGTATAAATTTGAATATGAATCAAGATCGAAGGAACGGAAAGTCGCCGTCTGATCATGTGTAGGATTATTCTACAAGAAAGGAAACCACCCTTCCGAAAAATTGAAAAGTATGTGACATGTTTTATTTGCAAAAAAGTAAACCGGCAGATCTAAGATCAAATTTCGTAGTCTGATGTATCCTTTATAATTTACTTGCCAGCATGATACAGAAATTTCATTCAACCGGTGTTAGTAGGGTTGTCAATGGATATCTATTTTTTTAACTTTTCGACCATTTTTTTATTTTTTTTTCTATTTTTTATTTTTGATTATTTTTTTTTGTTTTCATTTTTGATAATATATAAATTTTATTTTATTTATAAAATATATATTCTAAAATCTTATTTCTTAATATTAAACAACTTTAGAATAAGTTTTTAATTTCTCTTTAATTTTTAAATTGAATCTAATTAACTTGTCTCTCTCGTAGTATTTATTATGTCTATTATTATTACAGATTTTTTTTTTACCACTACGCTTAATGCTACATACATCTATCATTTGATCGTACTAAATATTTTCGATTATTTTTCGTTTCCGACCTCTTTCTGATTTTTTTATAAGAAATGAATGTAAAAAAAGTCATTTTCCATTCCTACTCCGATCCGTTGGCAACTCTAGGTGTTAGGATAGTTCAGCATATTTCGATATTGATGAGAAATATATAGCTATACATAATTGGAAATAACATGCATGTTCTAACTTTGTTCAAATAATAACCGGCGGCTTTCCTTTGTTTATGATCAGCATCGACAATACTGCAATCTTTTTTTGGTAAGTTGAGACATAAATTTCATTACGAAAGGTTAGAACTTACAGCCCAAAAAGCAAAGGATACCGTCCCTCATGTTAGGGGAGCAAGATCAAAAACAGAAAAACTAAAGCAAAGCAGAAACAACAAGAAATTAACCTACCGCAGAAATACAAGGATCGAATTAAGTTCTTAATTACAAAATTATTTGTCTGGGATCCTCCTTGATCGACGATACTGCAATCTGCTGCGTCTACATTGGATTTGGAGCCCATCGAATTAAGTTCTTAATTACAAAATTATTGAGTGCAATAGAGTAGAATTAGGCTCCTTTTGAGTTTTTGAGGTCAATAAAAGCAGAGCTAGTTCTGTAATCGGCAAACTAAGTTTGCACAACGCGAAATTTGAGGCATCTTAATTAACTTGTATGACACAGAGAAAGAGAGATTATATATACTCATCAATTATTACAAACACTTAAAATGGACAAAGAAGCTTGGCCGTGGCCAATTAGTTCTGTATATAAACCTATGAGAAAGCCAATACATGCATGGTGGGTTTGCGCGAAACATAATTTTGCCCATGACATGATGCTAATTATAATGGGAAAAGATTTCTAATTGTTTTTCTATTGTGAATGGATTAGTTTAAAGATTTATCCTTTTAGATATCTAGGTTGCACCAAGCTAAGAAGCTTCCCTTTCTATCATCCCCATGAATCTTCACCTAGCAACTTCATATTCCCGATTGAAACAAAAGTGAGAATCTATGAGTAATTCATCTCCCATTCAAATTCCCGTTTAAAATATTTGGCAGATTTGTGAGTTTAGCAGGACCGAAGCTGAACTGACGTTGTTTTCAATTGCTTTTAGCAGGAAAACGAATTAAAATGGTATATCACTTCGACTTTTTTTTTTGAAGAACAACATATTTTTTAAAACGATGATTTGACATTTATGTTTATATATAAACTTTTATCTTCCCAGCTTTCTGAGTCCACTCATTCACCAACTGTGATGCAAACAAGTTTCAAATGTGTGTACGCTTGCAACTCCCAGTAGAGAACATCAGTCCTCTCCCCACTACCCTTATCTTCCTCTATTTCCATTTCATTTTACTCTATATTTATCCAAGATTGAGACTGTTGATGGGTGTCCACCTCGTAGGATTGACCTTATCCAACCCTGCACGCAACTTCTCGGAAATTTGTGTCCCATGGGCTAAACTTTCTTCAGCAGTCCAGAAACCCTTTTTCTTCACCTCACATCCATGGACTTGACTCGGGGCCTATTATAATAACTCATCCGCACACTACTTTCTAAATTAGCAGTGTGTGTGACCACTAATTGCCTAGAGATTAATGTCCTCTAGACACCCTAGATACAAAGATTTAAGTTTGGAAAGGTATTGCTAACAGATCTCAGTAATGGGCTGGACCACAAACGCCTCTGTCGACCGAGACTTGTCTTGCAGGGGAGGAGAGGGGCCGGGCCCAAGAATTGGACAAAGGCCAGGTAGCCATCGCACAAAAGGAGGCCTCCTTAATTACGGGTCTCAATCGAATGGAGACCACTAATAAGGAACCCCACCATGGCCCTGCCCCTCTTGCATGTTGCCGCAGCTGGCCAGTCCATCTCTGTCGTACTTAGTCGCAGCCGCTGTGTAGTTTTGTGTTGGGAGCTTCCACTTCCTCCCTCGTTGGAAGTGATAGATTTGCCTCCTGAAGTAGTACTGCAAGCTAGTCCTCCTGTTCTAATTCGGTAGGTGGGTCTAATCCAATACAGCTCTCTGAGAGTTCTAGCATGTTTGGGTGTGTTGATGAGGAATAGAGTGAGCTTAATTAGGTAGAGTTGGGAGGACTTGACAGAACCCACCGAAATTATTGCTTGGGGAAGGATATTGTTGGGGGGTGTCCCTCCTCCTCGAGGTTGCTCATTAAGATATATGTGCGTGGCCCTGTTAGGGGATTCCCACTTCCAACAATATTGCGGGGGTTGCATCTAGCATGTGGCCATCTGTGTATGTGCCCCACCTGTGGAGATCGAGGACGCTCGGGAGCCTAGATTTAAATTATTATTTTTCCCCAGAAATTAACCCAGTTGGCTGATGTTGCTTGTTTCCCAGTAAAGTTATTGTCGACTCTTCGTTCGACAACTAATAATTTTGAAACTGATGATGTGCAAAACAATTACAAAGTTTTGCAATCTTTGACGATAGTACGTACGATCGAGAAAGCTCACAGAAACAGGCTGTGGTCAAGTATAAACAGCGTTGAAGAAATTATAGAGGTGGGTTTTAATTCTTATTTCACGAGAAGCTAGTATTTATAAAGATAAATTAATTCTTAACAATATTCATCTCGATGCATGAGATCGATCTAGGTATAGTAGAGAGCTATATATCCCCGCATCATACATACTTGCAAAGCCGATTGGTCCCTCGGAGCTATGCATCCGTGATGCGTTGTGTGCTGTACATATGTGATGGATCACCACCCCTTAATTAGTACGCTAAGGGGATCTTCCGTGCAGCGCATGCACGTATAATATTAGTAGTACGTAATCATGTAAGCCTCGAGAAGGGTCCAAATGTTCAATGGAAAAAAGTGTGCCAGCTGATCAGGGCCGGTGGCCAAGTCCAAGAAATGAATGCATGGGAGATGTTCAAGACAAAGTTGGGAGTGTGATACGAGGGGCGATGATCTAATCTTCCTACTATAATATAAGGAGAGTAATATTACTTTAAGTACTACATCTATATAAAATAGAATATCTTATAGCAAAATATATTGGATAGAGATCAAATTAATTACTAATGTATAACTAGTTGGGTCGATGCTACCACAGACGTACGAGTGACTTTAAAATGGTGCAAGAAATGCGAGTATTTGCAGTCATACGAAATAACATCTTCACACAAACAGTCTAGGTAGGTTAGTCAGAAACATGACTTTTGTATTCCATGCATATATATGAGATTAATCGGAGTTTCATCCCCCACGCAAAGATCTCAGAACCCCAACGGAGGGAAGCTGCAAGGACCACTCATAATTGTGACATCCACGTCCATTTCCACTTCTCTCTTTGATTGATTTGCCTAGAAGAAAAGGATAGGCTCCGTAGGAAACAGGAACACTGTGCTAGCTCCCTCCCCGGCCCCCTCCCTTTGTTGCTAGCTAGTTTCTTGTCCTGCTTTTTTTTAATATATTTTTTCCTTTGATAATTAAATGTGGCTTGTGCTGCTGTGCCTCTATATTTATCCACATTTCGTGTAGAGTTGGTACTTCGCAAAATCCCACACCCCTCTCTTCCCTCCAATCATAGAATATGGACTCACTCCATGGGTTGACATCCTTACTGCACAGAGCGCGCGCAGTCTCTCTCACACGCACACACTCTCTCTCTCACATACACAGCAACAAAACTAATAAGTGTGTGTCAGAAAGGATAAGTATGAGATCATCTCCGATGTGAAACCAAGGACAAGGAGTACTCGTAATTTATTCACCACAATCGGATAGATCTCACCACCATATATGGACTGATCAGCAAGTTTATTAGGCAACCCAGCTGAGAATAATATCTACATTGATACACATCTCAATGGACAAATGCACCAATACATGCACAGTTCGATCGCTTCCAGCTGGTTAACCTTCAATAATAACGCGGGGCTGATATATAGCCAGCCAGCTAGCTACTCTGGCACATCGTTCGTACCCTTGCGTAGATTAAAAGACCGATCGATCACTGATACATGTGAGCCCCTGTGCAACGACCATGCAACTATATATAATAGTGCATAGCATACGAATTAGTGACGAGCACCAGGTGTGAGCGTGGTTTGGATGTATCTATCTCAATTCTGCGACCTCGTTATTGGGGGAAGAGAACGGGGAGGCCCGGGGAAAGAGACAAATGCGAGCACAGAGGTTAAAAATACACAGAAATCACGGTGTCCTTAAAGAAAGGGGGGGGGGGGGGGGGGGGGTGTTGCAATCGGGAAGGCAGGCTGCAATTATTAATGGTTATTTAAACACACACATCAGCAGCAGCCGCAACAACAGTTAAAAACTAACTTTTTAATGGCAGAGAGGGTGAAGCGTACAGAGGGGCTTTAAAAATAGCTAGGCGTTGTCCAACAGAGCAGTGATGGGGCATGCATTCACATTTACTCAGCTTATTAGGTAGAGTAATAGAGTGATGGGAGAGTGGGACTCATGACCGATTGAGATGGCTTCGTACGTAGCTCTCTCTCTCTCTCTCTCTCTCTCTCTGGACAACACACTAGGGCCGGATAACGTACATTACACCACCCGGCCGGCAATTTCTCACGCCAACGAGAAAGATGTTGGAAATTGTACGTACGTGCTTCTTCTCACCGTATGAGATATGTGAGGCCATCGTCAAATTAAAAGGGGCTCCCTAAAGTGGTATTACATCGGCAAATAGTATATTGGCTGATGGAGATTGATCACCCTTCAATTATTGGGCCACTGATCCCATATATGTGTGACCCAATAATATGGGGCAACAACCGTTGTAACAATGGATGTCTGGGGTACGTAGCGATGGTGGAATCATCATCCATATATATAGTACTGGTGGTACAACAATTACAACAAATGACGTGGCCTAATAACCGAAAAGAGGATGATGGAAAATATGATACGAAAGATGTATGCATGTCGTAATAACATATATATATATATATATGACTTAGTTAACATGAACAAAACCCACTAAATTAAGTACATGAAAGCTGTCCACGTACGATCCCACTCAGGTGCTCCGTAGTTGCCAAAATACACAAAGAAATCCACTTTCCAAGGAACCAGCTAATGTGCCTTGGAGGAAACCGGCGGCTCACATGCTAACTCACCCACTACTATTTCTCACAACATTAATTTATAAGAGAAATACTTGTAATTAAAAGATTATTTTCTAATAATCTATGTTATTATTATTATTATTATTATTATTATATACTTGAACTTATAATAAATATATCTCTTTAAAATTTAGACACGGATTGCCCACCATATGAATCCCCCACATGCATCTATATATAGCACCAGTATGCCCACTTTTTCTAAAGGTGAAGGATTTCACATGAAGAAGTTTGATCTAGCTCACAAGATATTTCTAGATGTGGAGGTACCTCAATTGACTTTAAGACACGTTACTATACTTCAAAAAATATTCCACAAACTTACGTTCTAAGTAGATTACGATCGAGGACAGATGCCAGGGCGACAGACGAGACTAAAAGGCAACAATCAAAGTGACAACTAATAATTGCACACACTATTGTGATCATATCTTTATATCAAATATCGTAGGTAGCACTTATTTGAAATATGCTTTTAGTGCATCAAAAGGATGGGCGGATCATCTTGGTCACAGTAACCCCATCATCTCCCCTTTCCCTCCACCTCTTGTTGCTGCTCACTGCCGAGGTGAGGCAAAGTCTACGAGAGCTATGATGACCGCCACACAAGTGGGCCTTCCGTTCTTATAAAAGACGTATATATATATGTAGCCTTATTTAGCCGGTCTCGGCCTTGCCCAAAGGCCAAAAGGCCTTTCGGCGGTGCGCAACCTCTGCTCTCTCTTCCGCACCTACCAAGTACGTACCACCAGCACAAGTGTACGCTCAACGCTGGGATATGCAGCGCCCAAACGTCTCGCGCACCCCTCACGAGACGATACTTTGCCATACACGTCAGCCTTTTACTTTATTTTTCACCCTATCCCCAGGCTGCGTACGGAGTCTGCACTCTGCAGCGCACAGCTGGCCGATACCAATCAGCAAGTTGCTAGGCGAGCCGTTATGGAAGGCCGGCTCCACATCACGTGGTGCCGGTCGTGGGGTGCGGCTTCTCGCGTCCGCGTCGACACGCGGCATCATCAGCAAGGAACTCGACAGGTGTCGCCTTCCGGGAGCCCCACCGCTTCAGCCTTCTTTTAACGGACGGAGGGGGAGGAGGAGGAAGACGTCAGATTTTGGAGTCGCAATCCAGGAAAAAAAATGAAATAGGACTTCACTGTAAAATTACAGTTTCGCCTTGTATTGGGGAATCCCGTTATTTATAAGGCAACTTACGCTAAAGTTTCAGTTTTTTTTTCATTCAAAAAATAAATTTCATATAATATACTAGTAATCTCCATATAGAGAAATTTTAAGAAAAAAACAATGCAATAATTACCTATTAAACAATGCATAATTACCTATTACAGTCGGTGATATGAAAGTGTGAGGTCCAAATTTCACCAATTACCGTTCTTCCTTCCCTGTATTGTCGTTAGGCGCAGGGGCAGGCGGGCAGAGTCGGGCTC
Source organism: Colocasia esculenta (assembly GCA_014218235.1). Taxonomy (NCBI): domain Eukaryota; kingdom Viridiplantae; phylum Streptophyta; class Magnoliopsida; order Alismatales; family Araceae; genus Colocasia; species Colocasia esculenta. The sequence goes on along the minus strand of CM024759.1, from coordinate 96,012,821 downwards.
CCCCCGGTTCGGATCAAAAGCGCGTCTCCTGGGTCCGAAATCGATCCGATTCGCTGGAAATGTTAGCAGGTGAACTATTGCGACGTGCAGTGTTTGGTCGTCTTGACACGCCACCCGCTGGGCCCGCATTACCCGGCCCAGGAAGTCGGTTGCCCGATGCCGCTGCACAGATTCGGTCCACAGAAACGCGAGACTGTGGGATTTTCCGTTCCGATGCTCCGCAAGTACAATAATATATGGACTCGAGGCGAGCTCGTCCACTGATCCTCCTGCAGTTTGCACAAATGGGAGCTATCCGCAAACGTCGCAGAGATGGTTGGCAGGGGGGCACAGCGTACCGCTCGCCAGACGTGGCGCTCGGGCGCTGTCACTGGGTATTCAACGAAGAGGGAGTCCTATTATTATCGTGTAAAAAGACTAGAAACGGCAAGGGGAAACTAAGAGAGAGAAAAGTTCGAGTTCGGATAAGGCATACTTTCTCTCTCTACGCAGTGTACATTTCATTCTCTCTCTACCCCTTCTCTCCCTCTCTCTCTCTCTAAGAGCAGAGGAGTGGGACTACCGTAAAATGTTCGTCATCTATAAAAGGGGAGGGAGACACAGGATTCCTGGGCATCTCATCCCCCTCTTTACTAACCCAACAGCGAAAAGGGGGAGTTTTTTTCTGAGAGAGGAGTCTCGCCGACGCCTCCTCTGCTTCTCTCTGATCTCGCCCCCCCCCCCTCTCCTTTCTGCGTCTCCTCTTGTTTTGTGGGTCGTCGATAGCTAATTCGAGGACATGGCGGGGAGGAACCACCGTCTCCTGAAGCAGACGTGCCGTCTCTTCGCTTCCGCCGGGGGCGAGGCCGACGGCCCCACCGCCGCCGCCTTCGTCTCCTCCCCTGCGTCTTCCGTCGTCGGGGACGACTTCGAGGAGTCCGACGTCTGGGGGTCCGCGCTCGACGACGGCGGCGACGCGGGGTTCGACTACGGCGGCAAGATGGGGAAGGGTGGGCTCCACGGCGCCCGGGGCGCGCCGAGGAAGCCGACGCAGGGGAGGGCTGCGGTGACCGCGTCGCTTCCGGTGAACATACCAGACTGGTCGAAGATCCTGCGGGAGGAGTGCGTGAAGAGCTCGAGGGAAGGGGATCACCGGGGCGCGGCGGATGAGGACGACGACGACGACGCGGACGGGGGCGCGGTCCTGCCGCCGCATGAGTACCTTTGGAGGAAGCGAGGGGCTGTGGCGTCGTTCTCGGTGCACGAGGGGGTGGGGAGGACGCTCAAGGGGCGCGACCTCAGCCGTGTCCGCAACGCCGTCTGGCAGCAGACGGGCTTCCAGGATTGATCCGCCGCCCGGCGAGCCAGGGCCGGTTGGTTAGGAAGGCAATTAAATAAATAAAAGACGGAGAAGGGTACACAAGTAGAGAAGGAAAAGCAAGAATTATTATTAAATAAATGGACATTAGATTGGGTAGACTTCTAGAGGTGAACAGGGCAGGAAACATCAAGACAGGAATTCTTTTTTTCCCCAATTCTTGCTTGTATTTTTTTTTTTTTGATAACGAGAAATCCCACCCCGTGTGGCTTTGCGAACTCAAGAATTGGTGTTCGCTCCTACTTTCCGTATACCTGTATTGTCCTTACCCCACTTGACCAGAAAAACTCCAGATTTACACACCTCGAGGATTGCATGTAAATCAGGTAAATCCCTCCCCAGAAATCGAACTCGGACCTCTTACTTTTAAGCAAGAGTTCTAACCGATCGACCCAACGGGGTCCTCATTCTTGCTTGTATTTATTTTTTTCCTATTTTTTTTTCCTCATTGCCATCCACCAGAGTACCGTGATTGTCCTGGTTGGTGGGGGGCTTTGGAGATCCTAACGGGGGTTTTCATCTACTGATTTTATTACAAAAATTAATTCCCTCTCTCTCTCTCTCACTCTCTTCATCTCTCTCCCTATACATACCCCAGTTCCCAATTCCTTAATTCATGTCTTGTATGATGTTTGTGGCATTGCCCAAATCCTTGATCCATGCCATTTCAGAGAGCTAATTTAAACAATGATGATTTATCTCTCATATGTAATGCCTGCCTGCCTCTGTGGTGATCATCTGCTGCCTAATTAGATTATTGTCCGCTGCAACTAAACAGTATATATACACTTCTTTGTGTTGTCTCTCTTATCCATTACAACGTTCTTTCCTTTTTCTTCTTTTTTAATGTCGAAAAAAATATTTTGGGGTGGCGGTGGTTTGTTTGTTGCTTTGGTAGGATCTCGAAGCGGTATGCCCTCCCACCTCGCAACCTCTAACTGGGGGAGGCATTTGACGCCCCCTAACCATCGGGGCATACTCTGTTTACCTCAGATACACGTGTATAGCGCCCCGGTTTGGTCCCTGCGTCAGTGGACGGCATTAGGAGCTTGCGAAATATCTTATGTAAGATTATATTTGCAATAAAGTTATTTTGTTCATAATTTATATTAGTTTTATTATGAGTTACACGTCAGTTTCCCGCCAGCATATACGGATAGGTCGGTGTGAGAAGAAAGCGCAGTCTTCCTACATCACAGGTGTTGCACAAATTTTGAGATCGAATAAATTCTGGTCGAAATCGAAAAATACAAATATTTTTCTAAGAGTTGCACAACGATCGATCGACCGCTCCACTCAATTAGAGTAGTTAATCTTCTTAGAGACACTTACATAGTTGCATTAATTTTTTTTTTCATGATAGTAGCATTAAATATTTTTACTTTATTTTTCATAAGATTATTTATCATTTTTAACAGATTTAGAATGACAAATAATAAGTTAAATATGATAAATAATCAAGTAATGGTGATAAATAATTATACATCTTAAACATATTCTACATAAAGTCATTAGTCACCTAAAAATGACAAATATTAAATTAATAATGATAAATAATTAATTAAAGAGAATAAATAACTATGCATTCTAGACAAGAGCATTAATTGCCCTTGCATCATTTCCCATGAAAAATATTAGACTTTTAATTTATTAAAGATGAAAAATAATAAGTTAAGAATAAAAAAATAAATTATTAAGATGGCAAATAATTTTTTTACATTAAAAATATAGATCTATGTAAAAAATGAAAGAAAAATGCAAATAATTTTTTTACATTAAAAATATATAAAAAATGATGGTCCAGCTCACGTGCCGCACAAGTCTAATAACATTTAGTAATTCTAACAAGATATTTTTATTCGACTATTCAAGTAATAAGTATTTTTCAAAATCATAAATAGATATGCTGAGTATTCAAGAGGAGGAAACGTTTGGTGGCATGTGAAATCATCACTGTTGGATGGTGCAAGCATGTGATTCAGCGGTTGGGTGATCTTATTAGTGAAGAGTCGCCTCTATTCTCCGTTTTTTGTTCATTTACTTTTTAAAAAATGAATCTCGTTATTTTTTATTTTTTTGTCACACAATAAATTTGACGAAAACGTGAGTTAGATTTCTCGATCATCCACTTAATTGGTCGGACGGTCAAGACCCACGCGTTCTTTGCGTGTGAACTCCGGCTGCTCAACCAATCAAGTGGTCAATCAAGCAACCCACCCTACACTTTTTACTCGATCTCCAAGTAAAAAGTGTTTCTCAAATTTGACAAGTTTGATAGTAGTTTTGATTAACTTGACACACTTGGTTTAGAGTTAGTCTGTCCGTAAGTAGAGTAATCCTAAACTTAACTCCTTTTAATTTGAAAATGAATTATGATTGAATGGATAGTTCCTCCTCTTTATTTTTTAAATATAATTAAAAAATAAAAATTACATATTTCACAATAGATATAGTAAAATAATATTAAAATAAAAAGTGAGAATTAAATAAAACACTTGCCCCTGTTCCACCCCCCCCCCCCCCCCACAAAGTTGGTGGAGAGGAGTAACCCAAGGTGTGCCCTCCCTTTACTCAGGGTAATCCCCTAACCAAAGCTAAAGTGTTGCATATTTGCTCAACGTTAAGACTTCTTTGGGTGGGCTCACTGTTCCCTCGTTCATTCGGCCCAGCATCAGCTTCCCGAAAGACAGGTTCTATCTAGCAGACGTAGTCTGGCCCAATTAGCATTCAAAGTGGAGTTGTTTAACGCCCAGGTCCCACGATGGCTTTGGATCGGCCCAACTGACTATATTATATAAGCTTTCAGCACATACCCAACCTTGTTAGGCAAATACCACGCTATGTTGTCAAACCTTGCCGCAAGTTGCCTCTTCAAACATGGACATGAAGGACTCTTTGTTAATATCTTTTATATGTTTTTTTTCTCACTCTTGTTATTTTTTTGACAAGTATATACTTTTCACTCACGTCATGTTGGTCTTAGATGGTCCAATGTGGAGTTGCTTCGCAATCTTTTGTTATTCCTATTCATTAACAGTGAGCACACCCGGCCTTCCTCTAGGAGTAGTTGAGCCAATCTTTATATTTGATATTTGGATAGATTAAGGATAGAGTGAAATTATCTTTAAAATTTTGAAGATAACCTCAAAATTTTAAGAATAACCTCACTCTATTCCTACTCTATCTAAATATCAAACATAGGAGATATCGACCGTCTCAAAGATCAGACTAGCAAGATTACTAAGGATATGGGTCTCTATGAACGACGGCCTGCAACAGGCATAAGGGCATGGCGATGGCTTTATAGTTAGGAAGACCCAAGTACACACCCAAGACCCATTTGAGCTGTAGATTTTCAGACACTAGCCATATTTGGTATTTGAATAGATCGAGGATAGAATATAGATATCTTCAAAATTTTAAAAATATCTTCAAAAATTTACAGATATCCTCACTCCTATCCAAATGTCAAACATAACCAGAGTTGTATAGATAGATAGGAAATATGGCTGACCCTTTTATTGCCATCTGCCAAATCTAAGTTCATTGTTTTTATGATAAACTTTGAAAAGATGTGGCAATTAGCGAGACAAAAAGAATGTAGTATCAGGGCACTCCAGTAGATAAAATATATTCCTGGGTGAGATGCTCACCCGAGGCTCTTCCGACTATATCTTACATGACAGTCGCCTTTCCACCGTGGATGGGATCATGGGATAGTCGCCTAGTATGATCACATGGATGGGTTTAAGACATATCTCTGTTAGTTCTCCTAGATGGTGTTAATTATAATAACCCATTCCGGGCAAATGAATTAGCATGCCTATATCAGTCACATATGTATCTGTAAAATAATTGATGTGCGACGTACGGGAAGAGGAAGACTTGAAGAAACAATTTTTTTTTTAAAAAAATATGATACAAGAACTATATATATATATATATATATACAATTTTTTTTTAATTTGTACTCCATCATCTGTGAGCCACCATCACAGCTCTTACTTCAACGACAATCTCAGCGATGGTGTGTCCTTAAAATAATAAGATACGAATCTATAAAACAACTAGACAAAATTACTAACCATCTGTCTTGCAATTAGTATTATTGTTCTGTCAAGACACTTAATCTTTCCCTCGCACCCAATTGTGTGTTGTCACTGATCCAGTGACCAATCTCGAAGAGCCTCCTGCTTACTTGCAGACCCTTGCCGTACATTCCAGGAGGTTAGGTTTGTGCTCCTTTTGTGATGCACCCGACCCGCGTACAGCGGATGCACGTGGGGGATTCTGTCCTCCGAGGATTCTTTGTTCGACCCACTCTTTTTTTTTTCCTTTAAGGTAATTTTAGAAATCCGAGATGGAAGACGCATATAAAAACACAAAGCATCTTTCAGATAAAAGTACAAGAGTTTAAAGAACTTTTCTCAAGACATGGCGAGCGAGGGCACTGGATTTGATGTTACCACTTGCGTGTGTGCTTAGATTTTTGTTTCTCGCTTTAATTCCTCTCTCCTGTTAGAATTAGTTGAAAAAAAATCATTCATGGGTATGTAATTACTTGTGTAAATTAACCTGGGTCCACTGTTCTTAAATTATTGAGATAAGTATAATACTTCAAGTTAAACAAGTGGTTGGGTTTTCATTTTGAGGTCGGCGGAGGACAGATCAAAGACCCGGTTTTGCCCATCTAAATGTGTTGATGCAAATTGCCATCTATTATTCGGAAGCAACGCGAGAGACATTGCAAGGACATATATAATGACGTACAGGAGACATTTCTTTTGTACTCTTCACAAGGTACTCATCCAGGTTTTATCATCGAACTGCGGAAATATAACTCATCTCCCGACGACATGGCAACTTCCAAACGGATGGTGACAAAACTTGTGCACGCCAAAATCTGTACAACTCAATGGTGCGGAAGTACTTTTCTTATGGAAGTTAATTTGTTTTGTTGTACACAGTGGTATACGTCTTACAAAAATATACTGTGAGATGTATCTTATGCAATGACAAAAGTCTGCAGTATCTTATGATCCAACAAATAAGTCCATAAATTAAAGAGACGTACCTTCGTGTCTTGGCAACTAGCTGGGCGAAAGATTACTGGTCAAAAAAAAAAAAAAATTAGGCGAAAGATTAAAAATTATTTCTGCTGATCTTAGCGATTTGAACGACATTTTCGCTAAGATCGTAGTATTGTTATGAGAAAAAGTTGTGTAATATTATAAATTAGTTGAAAACCCGTGCAATGTACGGTAGTTGTTTATAAAATATTAAGATAAATAAAAAATATTATTTATAAAAGTATATAATTTTTATTACAAAAATTTTGTTAAATTAAATAGGAAAATTTTGTTCTTAAAATAAAAGAAGGTGGACTGCACGAAGATATACTTAAAATTGAATTTTTTCTAAAAAGTTATGATCTGTTCAGTTTAGCAAGATTTTTTAGATGGTGAGTATCTTACCTTGTTTAGAAAGATTTTTTCGTTGATTTAAGTGACAATTAATGTTTGAGACTTGCCTTACGGAGGTGTGTTAAAGTTGATAGATTTATTATTTTATGTTAGCTGCTATATGTTAAGATTTGTTTACCCAGATTTTGCTTAACCATATTTAGCTGCGATATAGATAGATTTAGTGGAGAGGTTTAGGCGGAAAAACTCTGCTTCTGGTGCTGCCACGTGACTGTTGCAGAACTGAATTTTATTAAGATAGTATAGACTAGTCTGGTGATCTTGGTGAAGAAGCCGAGAAAGAAAGTAAGAAACACACTTTTTACCATCCAAATTTAGTGCCGTATTAGATTTGTGCCACGCTTTTTATTCCTATATTAGATTTCCAATGAACTAGCTACACGTTCGGATGCTCTACTTCGTTATAGGGAGGTCTCCTCTCCCAACAACAAACTTAAGAGTTGGATTCGGATAGTCGAGTAGTCTTCTAAATTAAAATCCAAGTGAAGGATGTACAGTGTGCTAATAAGTTGATAACTTTGTTCGACATATCCTGACTTATTAGAGTAGTTTACTTGCAAGGGTGCAGATTCTTGTGGGTTGTATATATATAACCAGCTTTCTTTTCTGTCTGCCATGGAACAATACTCCACCTGCTTTTGAACATCTAAGCAACTACCACCTCTGGACTACACAGTAACAGTAAAACTCGGCAAGTGCTGCCAATTCTGGTGGGGAAAGTTTTAATGTTCGGCAGTCCACTCTAAACGAAATAGCGAAATCTATATCTATTTTATGAAAAGGAATACTATTCGACCTTATATTTCGAGATAGCAATAGGTCTTTCTTCCCCCGGTGGGAACAAGTCGAACGTTTCAAATGGGTGTTCTGGTGGACGCTTTTGTCTTGTTCGGCTGGGCTTGGATAGAAACTCCAATGTGTATGTCGACCCATCTGCACAAGTTGACTGTGGAAATTGGTGTACTGCAAGCTGCTCGACGCAATGCCTCTTTTCCTATAAAAGAAGTGCCCCAATCAAGTGCTGGATTCATAGTGGGACTGGATTTGATTAGCTTTTCTACAGTACTGCTCCTGGGATCTCCCTTCGTATGGAGATCACACAGGAAACGAGAAAGAACCTGTGTGTGAAATGAGAAGAATGGGAAGGAAGGGTGGGAGTGGGTAGCTCTTGGAGTGCTACTACTGTTCATATATCATAGGCTCTTTTAGTTGTGTAGCCCATCTTTGAGGAGTCCGAATCCTCCAGACTCCATCAATCATCAATGAGATGAGTGGGTTGGTGAAAGTTTTACAAAAAATTAAAAAAAAACTTTTTATATTTTAATTTAAATTTTTTAAAAACATTTCATCAATCTCTCGTTCTATTGATGACTAATAAAATCCGATCCTCACATATACTACTGAACTCAACTCCGTGCAAATTTATTTGTGGTTTCAGCAGCACAGTTTGAACACGCTTTGACAGCACAAGAGCCAAACTTCTCACTGTTATATACTTATATTATTCTCTCTCTCTCTCTCTCTAACTATTGGAAGAGTTGTCGGTTCTTTCACAAACGTTGAAGTTTGGTTAGGGGGCGCTGTTCCCATGAATATAGCTCCAGTTTTGTATAGGAAAATTAATTATTTGTATTAATTTAATTTCTAGTCTAGTGTAAAATATTTAACAAAAAATTGAAATATTAATAAAATTGTTAAATTTAGTTACTCTTTTGAAAACTCTAATAGGGTGTTTGGGAACACTTTTTTTTTTAATTATTTTTACCTAAAAATTTATGTTGTGTCAATTTTTTATTTTAATTTAAGATTATAATAATTTGGTGTTATCTGTTTGATAAAATTATCAAAATTTTTAAAATTTATAGTGATCTGTTTGGTGGTTTCAACCGAGGGAGGAGGGTGAGGGCGCAGGTGGTGGGGGGCTTGCAGGGCGGGGGGAGAGGGGGGCTTCCGGCCGGCGGCGAGGGGAGAGGGGTGAGGCCACAGGGTGGGGGGGGCCTTCTGGCCGACCGGAGTGGGGGGTTGAGGGCGCAGGGGGTGGGGGGGCTCGCAGGGCGAGAGGAGGGTGGGGGGGGTGGGGTGCAGGGGGTGGGGGGGGCTTTGCAGGGTGAGGGGGGGGGGGTGAGGGCGCAGGGGGTGAGGGGGGGGGGGGGGCTTCCTGCTGGCGGTGATGGGGTGGGGTGTTGAGGGGGGGAGGGGGGTGGTTTCATAGGGCAAGGGGGGGCTTCACATGGGGGGGGGGGGGGGGGTGAAGTGGGTTTTCGCAGGGGTTGTTGGGAGAGAGCTGTGTGTAATTTAAAAAATTTGTTGGTTGGGAGTTGTTTTTCTTTGAGAGAGAGATTTATATAGGATTAAAATTTTTTTAAAAAAAATTTACTTACCAAACATGTTTATATGTCTGGTCTCTTTCTTTTTTAAATTTAAGAGAAAAATTGTTTAAAAGTGTAACCAAACACCTTATAAAACATAATTATCTAAGAAACCATTTAAAGAAGGTATTCTTCATATTCAAAACGCTAATTCTTCGACCCACTCCCTCTCTTACTCTTTCACGATGGCAACGATGCTCATAAAGATGACAAAGATGGCAAATTAACGATACCTATGACAAATGGTAGAAAATAATTAATAAAATATTTTTAATATTATTATGTCTGACAATAACAATCCAATTTGTAAAAAATTATTTGTATTATCTTAGGTAAATTAATTATATATAGGTCCCTGTCCGATGGGAATTTATTTTCTGATCTATGTCCAAAAAATATATTTCAAATAGTCTCTATTTTTGTAAAGTTTATCAATCAATCTCTCAAAAAATAGTTTATGTCTTATATTTTTTTCTCATTTTATCTTTCCGTTTATTTTTGTGACATCAGATATATATGACTACTGTGTTCATACTTTAACAACACTTAAAATCTAAATTTTAAGGTATTAAATAAAAGTTTAAAATTGTTTAAGTATGTGATAGTGAATTAAAACATATATGTGAGATTTAAAGTAACTATTGATGTGATCTAAAGTGTAACTGTTGGCATGATTTAAAATCTAATAGAGTGTTTGGTTGTAATTTTTTTTTACCTCTTTTTCTCTAAATTTTTTTTTAAAAAGAAAAGATGTTCACTAACCATGTTTGATAAGACAATTTTTTTAGGGAAAGAATTCCACTATCTAAAACTCTCTCAAAAAAAAAAAACCCATTCACAAATTTTTTTTTTAACCTCTCGCGCCCCCTCCTCCTCCTCTACCCCCCCCCCCCCCCCCCCGGCGCCTCCCCTCCTTCTCCTCCCACACCCCCCCCCCTGACGCCCGCCCCCCCTGCGCCTCCTCCTCCTCCTCCTCCTCCTCCTCCCCCCCTGTAACGTCCCGACGCGGAATATCGGAGCGGGATTACAGTTATTAAATATACAGAGCAGGAAATAAAAGGCACACCATTGCACAATTGGAATAATCATCCAATAAACTCCAACTTCATTAATATTTCATCATCTAACTATTACATCAACACATCAGAGCCAAAACTAGGGCCCAGAGTACTTTATTCCAAATCAAACTATTACATAATGACTAACTGACTCCTAACTATACTAACTGACTGCTAGACAGTAGTGGTTGCAAGGGTCACTCCTGAGCATCTCCCTCAGTCCCATCCTCGTATGTGTGGTCGTCTCCATCTGACTCACCTGAACACATTAAATAAATACGCAGGATGAGCGAATAACGCCCAGTAGACTTAATATCTCATGAACACAAGCATGCTTTAAATAGTTAATGTCTTAATGCCGGTAACTAGAGAGTAAAATCATGTAGAGCATGTCACGATAACGAGAGAACAATTTCAACTGGCACAGGGAAAATAGTACCACAAGAACGACAATAGAATGGCCATGTAACGATATAACATGTAAATTGCACAACGGTGCACTAGTGACGATCACGCTTGCACTTGTAGAGATAGCACTTTGATTGTCATAGATTAATCTAGATAGTAACTGGCGCTGGATGCATGCCGTAACACATCCTATGATCATTTTAACTCCCATGGGCACTAACACTTTTCGGCGCTCCTCCCAGGACCTGATCGGGCCCTATTGCGCTGGCATTTGTCATTTGATCTTTTATCTTAGACAATCACACGAATGGCCAATAGAGTACCAAGAAGAGATAAGAGAGTACTAGACGAGATAGATGAGAGTGTAGAGAGAACGTGAACAGATAAGAAGATATAGATAGTAGATGATAGGAACTTTCGTAAAAACAACGTTAAACCACGATAGTAACGTTTGCACGGCACTAGGTCGAGTACCGGCAGTCTGGTAGAAGTCACATCCGCCCCTTAGCCATGCTGTTCACTGGTTAGGTGGTCCGGAGTGAACTCAAGACGAGTAGGAATACACTAAGGTTTGGATTGTACTGATCCCTAAGGTGTAACGGATTTTGAGGTACAACCACCTCGTTGACTAAAGACGTTCGTCAAAGTCAAGAAGACTTACGGAGGTCTTGACAAGGAGTCTCTGGTCCAGTCAAGAGTATTCCCGTAAGAGGTGGTCCATGTCAAGAAAAAGTGTGTAAAAATGGGTCCGTCGTGCCTCGAGTGCTCGAAGGCCGAGGGAAAACGGTATCGGTAGATAAAATGCGTGAGTAAACGGAACAATTGTATTTAACAAAATATGGTATTTAGTCATTTATTTCGATAATTTACCGAATACATTATTGCATAATTTATCAAGGTCAAATGGCAAAATGTTGTGTGTGCAAGTGTAAAGAAATCTTGAGCATATGACAAGTCGTGCAAATGTCATTTTAAATAATTAAATGTATATCATTAATACCAATTATTAATTTACCAAGTCAAATCAATTATAACATGGGTTAATCATTGCTAATTAAGAAGTATATAGACTAATCAGCAGGGATATAAGCACAATTATCTGTTCTGGACGAAATTTAATGAAGGCGACGAGGTGACCTGCCGCGATCAAGTCGCGACAGGGCGCTAGGTCGCGTTAAGCCACATATCGCGACGGGGTATCCTGTCGCGGTTCAGGTCGCGGTGGTGCGGCCAGGCGCGACAGGCGAACCGGCCGGCCTGGCTCGGTTCGGGATTGGAAACGCGGCGGCTAGGACCGTCGCGTTCACGACGTGGCCTCAAAGCCGACCGCGACACTCCCGTTATCGCGGAGCATCGCGCCGTCGCGATAACAAGGGCGGTCCTGTTTTTCTCCTTTTTCTCTGGGTAGACCCATCTTGACACATGGTCTTATAAATTCAGTATAAAATCACACGGTGATCCAAAAGCTGAAATCAGTTCTAAACGAAAGTAGACATGTAAATCTATCAACATGCACGATTAATTTGAAAATAGACATGGTTTAGACATGCATTGATCAGGTTACTTTTCGGTGACCTAAACAGGCGCAGTCAGGGTTCATGAATTAATTAGAGTGTATACATGACAAAACATTATGAAACCAGAGGCGCTTAAAGCTAACAAGAGTAGTATTTATGGTAATTTTATCATGATCTGAAGTCAAGCATGAACGGGTTCACAAGCAATCATGAAGGGTCGGTGCATGTATCTGATAGGGATTCAATGAATTAATTCCCTCACATGGGAGATCGAAATAGCACGAACCAAAGGCGTTTGAAAGCTATTACATGGTAGTATCAATGAGAATTTTCTCATAGCATGGGAACAAGTACACATCGGGAAGTAGAGAAAACATGAGATCTCAGTTCATGAGAACAGCAGGATTTCACGAATTAAATTCGCCCAAATGGATGAACGAAATATCACGAACTTTAGGGCTTTTGAAGAGGTACATGAAGGCTACCTAGGGTAATTATTTCACGATTTTTTCTTGAGAGATTGCCTACCTTTTTCGTGAAGTAAGAAAGCCCTAGTTTGAATGATGAATAAGAAAACCCCTTCTTGCTCTTCTCCAAACCTTCTCCTTCCTTGCTCCGTGGTCCAGATCTTCTCCTCTCCTCTTCGTCTCCAAGGTCTTAGCAGGAAATTGTGGGGTGCTAGGGTCAAATGGGGGGTGTTTTGATGGCTTATAGAGTTCTAAATCACCTAAAACTCTTTCTTTCTCATCCAACTCCGAAATTGACAATTATCTCCCACTTTCTCTTATTTATCTACCTAATAGAGTTAGGAAGGGTTTCAATTTCGTGGGTAAGGGTTTAGGGTAAGTGTAGGACTCTTATTTAAGATATATGAGTTATTTAGCATTTATCTTAACCCTTTTCCAATTATGTAATTATTAGATACGAATTTCACCTAATTACTTCTCCTCTCAAGATGGGCTATCACTAATTGGGCCCAATCTATTTGGTTGGGTTATTAGAGTAACCCATTAATAATTTAGCTTAATGGTATTGCATTAATTCCATTTTATTCCTGTATTCTCCCTTATTATAATTAAATTGATTTATCTTATTTATTAAAAATAAATTTTATTTTTCTTTATTTTAAATCAAGTGCACACCCCCCCCCCCCCCCCCCCCCCCCCCCCCCCCCCCCGCGCGCGCCCTCCCCACCCCTGTGCCCCCTCCTCCTCCTCCACCCCCCCTATGCCGCCCTCCCCCCGTTGGCACCCTCCCCTTCCAGCTCCACTAACCCCCCCCTCCCATTCCTCCGGATTTGGGGTGCGAGGTCCCAGACCGGCCTGGCGCCGCTCTCGCCCCCCACCGCTGCAACCCTTCCTATTTGGCGCCACTGCTGTGCAACCCCGCCTCCCTTCTTCGTGCTGCAGTCGTCTCCTGCCAGGGGCGGATCGGCCCGCCGTTCACGTGCTGCTGCTCTGCCCTCCACTGCGACGCCGCGACAACCTTCTTCTCTTCCTTCTTCCTTCGACCGCCTCCCTCTCTCACTCACCAGGTAACTGTCCCTCTTTTTCTCTGTGCAGTCGACTCCCTCACCCCTTTCAGACACCCTTTCTCCCACCAGAGCTCCCTTCTCTTCCTCCTCCCCTGCGACGCGCCCTCCCCCTCCCCTGCCCCCCTCCTCCTCCTCCTCCACCCCCCATCGGTGCCCCCTCCTCCTCCTCCCCCACCCGGTGCCCCCCCGCCCCACCCGCCAACCCACCGCGCCGGCGACTCTCTGCACCCCTCCTCCTCCTCCTCCTCATTTTTATTATAAAAAAATAATATGAAAGTATTTACCAAACAGTGTCTTTACAAATTTAAAATTTTATACTAATTTACCAATAAATAATAACAATTTTTTTCGATTTCAAAATTTTAGTCAAAATTGGCACACTATAATTTTTTAGTTAGAATTATTTTTTAAAAAAAATTGCAACCAAACAACCTATAAGTTCTAAGATGTTAAACTAAGAGTTTGAAATTGTTAAAATATATGTGACAATGAATTAAAATATGTGTGATTTTAAGTAACTGTTGATATGATTTAAAGTATAACTATTGACATTATTTAAAGTTTAAGTTTGAAGGTGTTCAAGAAAGCATTCTGTAACGTCGCGCGTTTTTCAGATCCCTGTGGATCCAGGTTTAGCGGGTTTGGTGGCCAATGTGAGGCCCATTAGTGTTGTGTGTTTCTTATTAGATCCTTACCGGGCTTGGTTATGGGTCTGTGTAGGTGTTCAGTATGCTGGACATCAACAGTGGGTTGGCGTCCAGATGGGTGACGTCGACTTTGTGTTGACGGCCATGGTTGCCGTTAACATGGTTTTAACGTCCATCGATGTGGACGTCTAGCGTGATGAACTTGGCGGCCAAAGATGTGGACGCCTAGTTGGGGCGGTTTGGTTAGCGGCGCAGAGGTTGACGTTAACCTGTGGCGCCTGTGTTTTTAGGGCTGACCCGAGCCCTGTTCTTTCCCCACTCTCTCCTTTCTACTTCGTCCACCTTCACCCTTGAGCTTCTTCACGAGTTCTGATGGTTGGCGGGAGCACGTGGGAAGGCTGTGGTGCGCATGGTAGCGGCAAATCGGGCGGGGAATGACGAATTGGAGAGCGGTGTTCGCGGGGCGTTCCTCTGGTTTCGACGTGATTCAAGGTTCTTCGGAAGTTCAATCGTGTTTCTGAGGTGGGACTGGACCCTTGGATTCCTCATGATTGATTGGTTGTGGTTTGTTTGTATAGATTGCATGTTAATTGAGTTTTTGGGATTACGGGTTCTTTATGCGGGAATTGGGTGGTTTGATTGATCCAGACATAATGGATCATGTTTCTTCGGTTAAGTTTAGTATACAGTGGAAGGGGAGGTGTTTCCCTTAAGTTTCCTGTAGTTGTGGGGCTAAGTTGCCCATGTGACCGGCCTAGGACCGTTCTGCACGTTTTGTAGTTGTTAAGGGTCGAGGATATAAACGTCAACATTGGTTGACGCAGAGTTCTTCAGTTGCAGATTAACGGCTAGGTTTCTAGCCGTTGATTGTGGGTAAACGGCCAAGTGGTGGTCGCTTACTTGGTGTTGACGGCAAGGGGCATTGTCGTCTATATACTTTAAACGGCAATCGATGTTGCCGCTAATATGTGCATGCGTCAGCACTGTTTGTTTTACGTGTTTGTGTGTGCATGGCGATGACCGGTGTGAGCCAGTGCACTTGTTACGCTCTTGGAGCATACTGCTCATGTAATGGGCATGTTTACGTGAATGGTGTGTTGTACGTAGTGGTTTAAGTATGTGTTTATTGCCCATGTGTTGGACATCTGTTTACATAGATATATGTGATATATTCATCGTGAGGTATTGTGCACGTGATATCTTCGAGGTTTGGATGCCATGTATAGGGTTGTGTGTTCATGGCATACCGTGCGTTATTGTGATTAATAATTAGTGAGGTCAGTCTGCGTTTGTGGCGATGAGGTTCACGTCTGAACCTAGCCTTGATCTTCTAGGATCCTTTATAGATTATTCTAGATGGATAATTAGTAAAGTGTAAGTATGATTATTATGTAAATATTGTGGTCAGTGTTTAATGTGACCTTTACTGTCACAAGATGTTCAATGATAGGCCAAGTATGATTGGCTATCGTGGTTTATATGTGTGTTGTATGAATTAGCTTGGAGGTCACCGTGTGACCAATGACAAACTGCGGTGTTATCTTTAATATGGTAGTATATGTATGTGTGCAAGTTAGCTTGTGAGTCACAAGGTGACTAGGACAAGCTATCCTTAATGGTAATTTGTGTATCGTGAACGATAATAGAAAGTGTTTATGTATATATCGTGGTTTTAGCTTGCCGAGTGTGGTGGTCCGGCGCCTATTCTGGAATGCCTCTCTAGTCGGGTACCCCAGGTTCTTTGTGAGCCAGGCACGTTATGTTTGTTGTGCTCGGGATTTTGTCCGGTACTTGTGTTGTACCGTTGAGGTCTGTGTCGTCTTCCTGGACACCCTCACTCCTGTGTTTGAGTTGTACGTCCGGCTAAGGGAAAGACGGCAGTGGGACAGCGACTTCCCAGAGTGTGTTCTTGTGTCGCTTGTAGCGCGCTCGTAGTTGGGGGTACGGACACCAGTAGACGTCACTGGTCCCCAGCTAGTCCTGTTTTCCAGTGCCTCACTTTAGGGTGCTCCGGCCAGAGACCCTAGAGGTGCCAGGCATGGACCTGCAGTTGTGTGTCTGCAGGTGTGGTGTTGGTTGGTCTCACAGTTGTTTGACTTGTTCTCGTGGAGCGACAGTTGGACCTTCGTCCGTGACTGCGAGGCTGAGAGGATGTTCTTGTGTTGTGTTGTCCGAGTTGGATATTGGCCTGATCAGCCAATAGTCTGTTCCCGTGTGGTGGCGTCGTTCCTTCCGACTCGTGCTTTGCTACTTGTCGTGGTTTATGAGTTTGTGACTCGTAGTCGAGGTTTGGCTCGTTGAGGTGTGCCCTGGTGTTGGCACAGTTATGACTACGATTGTAGCTGTGGTGTGCCCGAGTGGTGGCACAGTTTTGGTTATGGTTGGTGAGTGTTGACTCACTAAATGTGGTTTAGTTTGCTATAGTGTGCCCTGTTGCGGCACTGGTTTATTTGTGATTTCCGTGTTGGTTCCTTGTGGTAATAGGTACATGTATCCTGTGTGGGTAATGGTTTGAGGTGGTATGTCATATACCAGTCTTTCTGGTGTTGACATGGGACTGTGTTTCTTGGAGGTCGTGTGGTGTGACCTTCCACTCAATGTGTTTTACTTTCCTCGGGTAAACTACCGTATATGGTTTTCATAAGTAATGGATTGACCTGCTGTAGCCGATCATGTCACTTAGTGTACGTAGTTTCCGACATATTGCGATTTGAGGTATAAAGGACCAGCTTTTGGTTAGCAGTCCTGTTACCCACGTACTTGAGATTTGCCTGTGAAGCTTATAAGCCTAGGCAGTGGTTGACTTGTACAGCTTATAGCTTAAATGATTAGTTGTGACTGTAGTGTGCCTGTGAGGCTTGTGGCCTAGGCATTTCAGTTATTGAGTGGACTAGCCTGTGATTCATTTTTCTTTAAAAGGAATATGCTTTTGTTTATCAATTACTGTTTAAGCTGTTATTTAAATATAAATGTTGTGAGCATGAAATGGTTTGGCTATGGTGTTGCCAGTGAGACCCATTGGGGTTGAGGTGTCCGTGGTTACGGTGTTGTTTTGGGTAGCCCCTACTGAGCCTGTGACTTGTTGAGGCTACTCCCCTACAGTTCTTTTCAGTGCTTGCCGAGTGTTGGCTTGCAGTAGCGTTGTGTCAGACTTGTACCACCAGCAGTTGTGTAGTAGTTAGTGTTGTGTGAGCTTGTGCTCCCTCGGGGTATGCCCAAGTAGTTGTATTTTTAAAGGGACATGTATTAATGTAATGAGACAGTTGTAAATGTTATATGCAGGTATGAGCACATGTACTTTCTGTGTCTTATACAGTTGTGGTTTGTCTTTTATATTCCTACTGGACAGTTGTGTGAGCTATCCCTTGCGAGACTTCGGTCCGTTCGCGGGAGGCGGATCTGGATATGGAGCCTTAATGGGCATAAATACCCCGGTCCGTCACACGTTCGAAGACATTAAAATATATTTGTCTGTTAGTTAAAATGTGTGGAACTTGAAGCCACTATTAACATAACTTAAAGTCTATGTTCTAATAAAGTAAGAGTTTAGAGTTGTTAAAGTTTGTGTGGTAACTGAGTTAAAGTGTGTCGACTTAAAGTAACTATTGTCATAAATTAAAGTCTAAGTTTAAAGATATTAAATTAAGTATTCGAAAATGTTAAAGTAAGAGTTCAAAGTCTTTAAAATATGTGAGACTTGAAATCACGGTTGGTATGACTTAAAATCTAAATTTGAAGGTGTGGAGGCCATTTCTAACCTCCTAGGCCCATAGGACCATCATATCACATCAAAGACTCAGAACAACGGCTATTCAGCCACATGTCCTCAAACACCGAATAGGACCCGCTCCCTTAGAGGCCATCGAGCAACTCTGAGCAGGGCCGCACCGAACACCGAACAGTAGGAGGCCATCGAGCACTGGGCAATCTCACCAAGTAAATCCACGGGCTCCTGTTTGGCACCTTCAAATGGCAATCATGGTTAGCGGCCCTTATCCTCCCAACAATACTCAATAAGACGGTGTGACACACCCTCCCATAGCATGGAGAAGCCATGGTGCAAAATCTCAGGGGACATCTCAAGCAAACAACTCCTGTCTTGGAAACTCAACAGTCACAACCTCCGATAGGTCCTATGCCTATATAAAAAACGATAACCTCTATGCAAAGGTATGAGAGACTGACCCTCACTATCGCCTACGCGCGAGCACACACTAGAGAACCCCTTCTTCTCCACGTTCCTTTCCAGTCAACCTTGACTTGAGCGTCGGAAGGTTCTCCCTAGTTCTTCAACGGGGTCCCCTTGACGTTTGTTTGATCTTGCAAGTGATCGTCCCAATCGACTAGACTTCCCTTCTCTTTCGAAAGATCTACTCGGCTCGTTGCAGGATAGGGAAAAACTTCTACATAAAATTTTAAAGTAAGAGAGAAAATCAGTTAAAGTAGAAGAGTAAATCAGTTAAAATAGTATAACAAACATGTTAAAGAAGATAAAATTTATTTAAAAAGAAGAGAAAATCAATTATAATATTTAGTCTATTAAAATAATAGTTACAATGTGTTAAAATAATAATTATAATCTGTTAAAATCGTAGTTGTTATATGTTAAAGTAGTAGTTGTAGTGTGTTAAAATAGACGAAGAAATTAATTAATGTAGAAGAAAAAATATGGTAAAGAAGAAGAAAATTGATTAAAACTTTCTGTGGAAGTTTTTCCCTCTCTCTCTCTCTCTCTCTCTCTCTCTCTCTCTCTCTCTCTCTCTCTCTCTCTATACTTTACGGTGGTAATGCTGGCCGTCAAAAGAAGACACAAATGATGAATTATGCCAACGCCAAATTCTGTCCAAAAATGATAAGAGGTTTGCAACAATATTATGTCTCCCAACAACAATGAGTTTGTAGAAATTATTCTTTTTTATCCTTAATGCAAATGTTACAAGTGGGGAGCACACGAGAGTTTGTGCCCATTTTGATACGGTAAAATATGTATCGATGCAACGACGAAAAGCTGCGAAATTAAGCCCACCACGCAATGGCTGGTAATCTGCCAATTGTAAGATACTTGAGAGAGGATTGGGCCAAGAGCTAACTATTGGGCCCATTAGAGTCTGTTTATTTTAAATTAAATTGACTTTTAAATTTTATTGTATTTTACGATAAGAATTGCTCAAAGAATGTCAACCCAAAAGATGCCAACCCATGAAGTGGCTTCCCAGGGGTTGCCAACCCAAAAGCTGTCGTGAATAAGAGTGTAAATGAGTCGATACGTTCGACAAGTAATTCGAAACTCGATTCGATAAAATTCGATTCGGCTCGTTTATTTAATTAACGAGTCGAGTTTGAATAAAAAAAATTAATTTATAAATGAGCCGAGTCTGAATACATATGAGGTTGGCTCGATTATACTCGTGAACAACTCGTTTAAAAACTCGTTAAGAACTCGATTAAATACTCGTTAAGAACTCGTATAAATATTCGTTAATAACTCGTTTAAATATTTGTTATTAAATAAGTTAAATTATTAGATATTTTCTAAAGGATATAAATTCTTTATTTACTTTGACATAATGAGATGTAATAAATAAAAACAAAAGTTAAGGGTTGAAATGTAAAAGTTAAACATATAAGATATAAACACAATCTTTAGTATAACATATAAATAAGTTAGGGGTACATACACAATCAAATAAGGAAGATATATAGATTAAATTTAGTTTGAATAAAATTGAGGGAAAAAAGTACATATATAATATTAAATCTTCTACGGTTCTCCAGCACTGTGAAGTCTTCATCTTCCCCGATCGGCGAACCACCATCGTCGCAGGCACTTGACCAATGCCAGACGCTCCTCCCGGCGCCGGCGACAATGGCGGCGGTCGTTGGAGCTTCCCACGGGCGGAGCTTTTGTTGATGGCCGCGGCCCGCGGTGATGCCGGACGCTAGTCTTTCCGGCGGACACCGCGGCCTCCCTGGATCCCAACGCTTCCCAGTTGTATCGAACGCCACCGCAGCGCTCGTGGTGGCTTTCTCTGGCGTTCAGCCACGAACCTAAGCCACCCGGCCCACTCCTGGCAATGCCCACCCTACCCATTCTCTGTTGGACCCTCCCTTGTTGAGTTCCATATCGGTCACCACAAAGTGTTGGCCGACTGGGAAGGTTAGAAAAATGGCCCTTCACCCTCTAAAATGTGTAGTTCTCGGCCATTTAATAAAAAAATTGTCTCTTTGCTATTTGGCTCCAATTGATCTTGTTTTTTTAAAATAAAAATTTATTTAAATATTAAATTTTAAGTTTGATTTCGAATTTGAAAACTCAAGTTTGAACTCTTTTAAAAAATAAAAATTTATTTAAATATTAAATTTTAAGTTTGATTTCGAGTTAGAAAACTCGAGTTCGAATTCGTTTACGAATTTGATTGTGTAAACGAGTTGTTCATCGAATCGAGTTTGAATTTTAAAAATTTAAATCGAGTCGAATTTGAACTTCGATTGAAGAAACCTGACGAGTTTCGAGTCGAATTCGAACTCGTCAAAAACAAACGAACTCAAATTTGAACATAGTATAACTCGGCTCAACTCCATTGTGTACACCCCTAGTTGTGAGCTTCTCCTATTGATAGGCATGTAAACTCTCGCTTTAGGAGTTAATAAGAAGAAAATAATTTTTTGTGCACCCGCTACTTAGATCTCCGCGGAGGAAAGAAAATACCCGAGAAGGGTGGGCACGACGAGTCCTCTTCTTCTTCCTCCTGCCTACGTCCTCCTCACCACATCAAGACACCCCTGGTTCGCCAACCCACGCAGGCCATCGGCCCCATTCCCGCACCAACCCCACCGCAAGCAAAGCTCGCACCCCCCCCCCTCCCCCCACCAAATCCATCGCGTTGACACCTCACCCTTCTCCTCCCACCCCCCCCCTCCCCCCACTCGCGCCCACACCTCCAGCAGACACTACAGTCGGCCTCCGGCCACTGCCCTGATCAATCAACTTCGCCAAAACGGCCCCACTGAGCATCCCGCGCGCGGCAGCCTGCCCGCTGTCCCCATCGCCTGCACAAACGCAGCTCTCCACCCGGCATTGCGCCGCTTGCCCATTCCGGGGCAAGGCAGGTCGTGAACGACGCACCAGAGAAGGCCCCGCGCGCGGTGGTCATCGCCCCGTCCGCCGTGGCTACCGGCGCCCGACGCCGTCACTCTTCTCCTCGTGCCCAAGGCCAACCCGACGCCGTGCCACGCAAGCCCTGTAAGTTACGCCGTGGACTCCAGCATGCAGTCTTCGCCAACCTGATCCCCCATTTTTTGCTATCAGCCAGGGCTGCCACATCCCCCGGCCCTACAGATCTAGGAACCAATCCAGCAGCTCAGTTGGCATGTTTTCTAGCGCACGAGAGCCCGCACTAGAAATCTGAACCGGCTGATTGCATGAGACTTCTTTCCCGCACGGAAGCTTGTCCGTAAACTAGTAGTATAAATTTTGTCATGGTTCATCCTGGCATATTATATATCTCTATGCGAAGGGTGGACATTTCTTTGTACTCTCTCTCGTCCCTCTCTTGAGATTGGCCATAGGGTGGTCATCTTTCACGTAACTATGCAGTGATAGAGAAACGCTTAATATCATGATGACCGGGTAAAAAAATTATTTGGGTTAGTCATGGGATTAGCTAGCTGTAGGTAGACCCTAGCCCTGCAATTTGAAAAGTGGCTATATATGCATAGCATGGTTTTTTTACCCGACTGGCTAGGTATAAAGTGCTTCTCGTGGTGATATGGGTAAAACTCCTTTTTCACTTTGGCAGGGTGGATAGAGTTAATTAAGGTGAAGGGAGTTACCCCCCAAAAATATGAGTAACTCTGCCCCTGCTCAACAGGTGGGGCATAGTTACCCCGTGAGTAACTTTTTTTTCTTCAAAAAGTTTATAAAAAATAGTATTAAATTTTAAATATTATTTTATTACATATGTTTGAAGATTATCTCACTTTTTAATTACAAAAAAGAAGATAAATTCAGTCAAAATTTTAGTTGACTAAAAAAATAAAAAGTAGATAAATCTGCCCATAGTTAATAGTGGTTAGTGGGGGTAAGATGTCAAAGTAGAATTGGTTAATTTTTTGGTTAAGAAACTCATGGTTAAACTACCCATGGATAGGCTTGAATCTACCACCGACAGATAGAATAAGATAACCTAATTAACCAATAAACTGAAATTATTGCCGAATTCCGAAAGTGAAACCCTATCTTAGCCGTTATTAATCCAAGAGTAAGCCAGAAGATCTAACCCCCAATCTATTGTAGTTTATAACTTTTGTTGGTTAGGGGCATAAGTCCTATGTTTATAGAATGCAGGGTGTTTCTCTTTTTTTTTTTTTTTTGAACTGAAAAAAAAAATTCTCACTGCTCTCAATTCCACATCAAATAAATTAAAGCACACCCATTAGTTCCGTCGGCATTAACAAGCTCCTTCTCCTTCACATTGGTAATGTTGGTGGCCATGTCATTGTTGAATCCCAGCATTAAATGGTAAGAGATATATATGCTGGTCAGAAGATTACACAAATGACCGACCATATATGCCAATGCCAAATCCAATTTGGCCCGAACTGATAAGAGATCTGTAGTTAGCAATTTAATTTGTAGAAAGTATATGTTCTATCTATTCATAATGCAAATACTATAAGCCCGTCCCTTAGGCCATGACGGGGCAGACACCAAGATACGATAGAAGAACAACAATCTAGCTTAAGGACACAATAGAAGAAAAAAAATTACAAGTTGACTGTAGTAATTTTGATTTTTAAAATCTCAAATAAAATAAAATTTTAATTTAATAAATATAATACATAAATATAATTAGAATAATGAGAGAATAAATAGAATTTAAGGGAATTAAATCAATACTCATTAAGTTAAATTAGTGATGGATTTTACTAATGGTCCTAACATGAATTGTTGGACCCAAATGTGAAGAGTTCATCATGGGATGGGAGCTAATTAAGTGAGATTCGTGCTAAAAATAGTAATAAATAGTAAAAAATTTAAGATAAATATTAAATAACTTATATATATCCTAAAAAGGAGTCCTACACTTACCATAATCCTTTGCCCACGAGATTTACCCTCTCCCCAATCCTATTAGGTAGATGAAGGAGAGAAATAGAGAGATAAATATAGCAACTTCGGAGTTTAAAGGAAATGTGGAGTTTTAGAAGGTAAGGACTCTTATAGCTAGCTAATACATCCTAATTCGTCTCTACCAAGTCATAACTCGTTGCTAGGACTTTGGAGGACGAAGAGAGAAGGCTGAGGACGAAGGAGCAAGGAGGAGAAGGCTTGGAACAAGGGAGATTTCTTCTTCTTCTTCGTCATCAACTCTAGGTTTTCTTTACACCACAAAAATGTAGACAATCTCTCAAGCACAAATCACATAACTTCGGCCATAGGTAGCCATATATCTATCTTCGATAGCTCCATGATTTCCCTATGTTTTGTTGCTCCATAAGGGAGAATTAAATGCCCTAATCTATGTCATCATCATGTTCCCGAATCCACATGATTGTTTTCAATCCACGCATGTACTTGATCCCATGCCCTGAAATAATTCTCAAAAATACTACATGATGTTAGCTTTCAAACGCCCCTATTTTCCTTAAATTCCATCATGTATGCATTGCTAATTAAATCGTTTCCCATGACTGTGCATGTTTAGGTCACTGAAATATAACCTTGTTAAGCATGTTCAAACCTTGTCAGTTCCTAATTACTCATGTCTATTGATAGATCTATGAGTCTACTTTCATTTAAAATTAGTTTCATAATTTTTGGATCATCGTGTGATTTTATATCGATTTTAGAAGAGCTCTGTATCATGTATAGGAGGGAAGGACCAAAACCCAAAAAGGGCAAATCCCCTTTTCTGGGTCGGGCCGCCCCTCTAAAATCGCGATGGTCCGACCCGTCGCGATCTCAGAGGGGACGCGGCTGGCCGGTCCATCGCGTTATGAACGCGACGACGTCGCGTTCTCTTCCCAAACCGCGCCAGCCGGTCGGTTCGCTGTCGCGCCTGGACCGCCCCGTCGCGACTTGAATCGCGACGGATACCCCCATCGCGTTTTACGAATTTTGGCCAGAAATGATATTTGCCCTTATACCCCTACTATTTATGTCATTAACCCTTGTTTAAGCTAAATCATGCACTATTAAGATTAATATTAACCTAAATATTATTATTTGTCAATATTTAAATAAATCTTATTAATTAAAAGTCATGTGCACGATTTATCATACTCTCATGATTTCTTACACTTGCACAAACTAAATATTATTAATTGCAATGAGACCCTATTAAAATACTCAATAATATATCTGGTAATTATTAAGAGTAATTGTTTCACTTAAATTTCCCTATTATTTAAATGACACTTGTCTTCGCCTTATTCGCGTGCTTTGTACACCGATATCGCGTCCCTCTGCCTTCGAAGACTCGAGGCAAGACAGACAATATTTTATTACACACTTTCTCTTGACATGGACCACCTCTCCATTGGGAATACTCCTAACAAGATCAGGGACTCCTTGTCAAGGCCTCAATAAATCTTCTTGGATTTGGCGCACGTTCATTGCCGACGAGCTAGTTGTACCCTTAAAACCCGTTACACCCTTAGGGATCAGCACGATCCAACAGCCTTAGTATGTTTCCTTCTTACCTTGTGATCAGGTCGGACCATCTAGCCTGTGTTTTAGCACGGCTAGTGGGCGGTGGTGACTTCTACCAGACTGCCGGTACACGACGGTATGCTGTGCAACTGTGACTATCGTTGTTTATCGTGATTTTACGATTACGTCCCTATCTCATCTACTATCCTTGTACTCTCATCTGTTCACTTTCACTTTACAATCTCGTCTATTTCATCTACTATTCTCATCTATTCTTGGTACTCTATTGGCCATCTCTGTGATTGTCTAAGATAAGAAATATAATTTATGCCAGTGCACTAGGGCCCGATCTGGTCCTGGGAGGAGCGCCCGAAAAGTGCTATTTGCTTATGGGAGTTGAAATGATCAGAATGTTGGCATACATCCTGTAACGTCGCGTGCTTTTCGGATCCATGCGGACCGTGTGTGTTGTGGTTGTGGCGGCCGTTGTGAGGCCAGTGTGAGTTGGTTGTGTGGTATGTGTAATGTGCATGCGTGGCTTGAGCAGGTGCAGCGCAGGGTTGGTCCGGAAATAGAACAGGACCTGCTGCTGTTCTGTCTGAGTTGGCGGCCAGGGTGTGGCCGTTGACTGTTGGCGTCCAAGTTCATGGACGTTGACTTCTTGAACTTGGTGGCAGCTTTTGTGGACGTTTAGACTGGCGGTGCTTGTTGGCGCATGGGGGTTGACGCCAACCTGACAGTTCTGCAGGTTAAAGGCTCACCCGAGGGTCCCAGCTCACTCTCTCTCCCTCTTGCCCCAGCCTCGCGCCTTGGTGTTTCTGAAGCTTCCAACAGGTCCCGAGGAGTAGTTGGACGATCGTAGATCGCGCGGCGTCGCCGAATTACGCGAGGAAACGTCGCGGAGTGGTGCAATTCGCGTGGGAGCTCGCGGAGGGCTCGGCGTGAACCAGGAGATCGTGGGAGATTCTAACGCGTTTTGAGGTAGGGGACGAACCCGTTTAGCTCCGTAGGAACATTAAAACACATCATAATCACTTGAACCAGCATGTTAATCCATGTTTGGATAGAGTTGCACCAAGCGGGATAATGGGTGGTTTGAGTAGTTTACTGTACGAATCATGTTATAACGGGTTGTATTGGGTTCTAGCATGCTAAAGGAATTGCATTTGCATGTTTTTCAGTAGTTAGAACAGTTAGAAAACCCGCAGGGCTGGATTAGGGTTTCTGCAGGGTTTATGGCCGGAGAACTTGGCGTCAACATCGCTTGTCGCCAATGTCCTCAGCCAGGAGGTTAACGGCCAGGACCCTTGCCGTTGACTCTTAGTAAGCGGCAATCGATGTGGCCGCCTACTTCTATTGAGCAGAAATGACTAAGTACAATAATTATCGATAATGCGTGTGTGTTGACGCATGAGGTGCACTGAGTGCACTTGGTTTACGTGTTTAGCATACAGGTATGCTGTTAGTTGTTTACTTCGGTGACTGCACGTTGTGTACGCGAGTCAGTTAGGTTCACGTGTAGTGGACCAGTGGTTACTTGTGGTTTACGTGAGGTTTCACGTGGTTTGTGTGTGACGTGCACGTGGTTCTGTGTACGTGGCGAGTAGTACGACGCCTACCGTGGTTACCTCTCCAGTTGGGTGCCCCAGGTTCTTTGTGATCCAGGCTGTTAGCTCGGGCTTTGTCCCGGTACTTGTGCTGTACCGTCGAGGTCTGTGTCGTCTGACCTGGACACCCTCACTCTTGTGCTAGAGTTGTACGTCCGGCTGAGGGAAAGACGACAGTGGGACAGTGACACTTGTGTTTATTTTTAGTCACTTGTAGCGCGCTCGTAGTTGGGGGTACGGACACCAGTAGTCGACACTGGTCCCCAGCTAGTCCTTTCCAGTGCCTCACTCTAGCGAGCCCAGGCCAGGGTCTCTGGAGGTGCCAGGCATGGGCCTGTGACCGTGTGGTCTGCAGGTTGTGGTGTTTAGTTGGTCTCCACAGTTGTTTGACCTTTTTACGTGGAGCGGCAGTTGGACCTTTCGTCCGTGGCTGCGAGACTGAGAGGTAGACCTGTGTTAGTTGTCCGAGTCAGTTTTTGGTGTCGCGAACCAGTTTACGTGGCTCGTGTTGGCTATCTCTACTTTAGCTTGTACACCTGTACTGGTTTGCCGTTTAATTATTACTGTTGTTTCTCGTAGTCGGCAGACGTGAGTACTTTTACAGCTTTACTTACCTGCTTAACTGTTATATAAATTGTTGGTGCTGTTTACTATTCGTACTCGTGGTGTTTGTTTCGCTCGGTTTTGGGGGAGTTCCCTACTGAGCCGGTGACTAGAGAGGCTCACCCCTACCCCCACAGGTGAGAGCGAGGAGGACGTCTCTCGTCCGACGTCCAGTTCCGGGCCGCGTCGTAGCGGTGCAGGGTCAGTACCTCCAGCAGAGTAGCTTCAGCAGTGTAGTTTTGTAGTTGTTTACTTTCTTCTGTTGCACCTCGGGGTATGCCCCAGGCTCTTGTACTTCTTTTCAGTTTTTGTGAAAATTTGGCTATGTAAACTTGTGAAATATATATGAAATGTGGTGTGTTCCTTTATGTTTACATGGACTGTGGTTTGGTATCCCTTGCGAGGCTTCGACCCGTTCGCGGGAGGCGGACTCGGATCAAGTACGTTATCGGTTTAACGGGCTTGACCGAGGCGATCCGCCACACATCCAGTGCCATTATACTATCAAGATTTAATCTATGACAATCAACCCAAGTGCAATCATTCAGTACTATCTATACAAGTGCTATCGTTACTAGTGCACCGTTGTGCAACGTACTTTACGTGCTATATCGTTTCATGGACAATCCATTATCATACTCGTTGTGCTATTATCCATGTACAAGTGCTATCGTTATCTTGCTATCGTTATGTTGCTCTACATGACTATGCTCTCTAATTATCCTACCTTATAAGACATTAACCATTTAAAACATACTTGTTGAGGTTATCCTCCCTTTATCTTCGTTCCATTTTAATATCAAACAGCCCCTCAGGGATTATGTTGAGTGCTTAGAGTCACATCTTGTCTTTTGTTACCCGTGACAACAAGTTTATATAGGATAACCTTTTTATTAATTAATTGTTGTTGATCTTTATCCCTCTGTTAAGAGCATAAATTCTTGTGTATGATTTGTATAATTGGAATGTAACGTACTTAAGTTATGTGAGTTTGATTTTAAGTCTTGTGTACGAGTCAATGTAATGTCCCGACGTGGAATATCGGAGCGGAATTATAATTATTAAATAGTACTGAGCTATAATTAAATATCAAACTATGGTACAATTAGAATAATGCCAAATGAAATCCAACTTCATTAATAATTCATCAACTAGTACATTCTCTAATCAGAGCCAAAACTAGGGCCCAGAGTACTTTATTCAATCTCAAACTATTACATATTGACTAACTGACGACTAACTAACTAACTAGAAAGCAGCGGTTGTTGAAATAGTGGTCACTCCTGAGCATCCTCCTCATTCTCTTCTTCGTAAGTGTGGTTATCCCCATCAGACTCACTTGAAACACATGAAATAATAATGCAGGATGAGCGAATAACACCCAGTAGGACTTAATATCAGATCACTCTATTCTCAATCCATCTCCATACCACACATGGCCTAAAGGTTTCTAGTGGCGATAATCACCCGATTAAAAATCACTTGAAAAATAATTAGAAAATTAAGATAAGCACCAAATGTCCAATAGATTTTACCAAAACCACGCCAAATTAAATGATCTTAGGCGATGGTCAAAATTGGCCATTGCCATCTTTTTTAGAAATGTGATTTCAATAAGCTTGAGCCATGTAATAAATTGGTCATTAGCAAACATATTCAAAAGTGTCGCATCAAGTAACAAACACCTATTTTTTATGTAGCATTGTCATTAGAATATTCAAATCAAGCATATAGTGGTGTCATACCTAAACATCTGACCATACACTCCCTAACTAGCTAATAAGAGTTTTGGATGCTTCTCTTAAGACTAAATCAGGGACACTGGGACAAGGCATGAGTCCCAAAGAGGTCCTTTACCACAAGATACTTATTTGATAATTCTCACATTAAATGACCAAAAGTTCTAATAAATTAATTTAGAGTTTATATCAAGTAATTTTCCAAGGAAGTATAGCACAAGAATTTCAAAAGATTGATCGAAGGATGTTCAAAAGAAAAGGAATTATTCCAAAATAATAAGTGAAAAAGAACAAAGTTTGTAAGGTTATAATGGCTTAAAAATTGGTCAGAGTCGATCGTAACAGGAGTCTGAGAGTCCATTCTAACATAAGTCTGAGGGTTGATTAAAATTAAGTTTAGGAGTCATTTTTGAAATGAGACTGGGTGTTGTTTTCTTACTTGTGTCTGATAGTTAATGTCTTGCTTGTGTCTAAGAGTCAATTTTTGCGGACTCAATAATATGAGGCTTGAGAACTTGAAACTCGATTTCTAAATATGTCTGAGACTCAATAGCCAGAGACTCGATTTTTAATTATAACATGAGACAAGATAGTCAAAGACTTGATTTCTAAATGTGTCTAATACTCGATAGCCAGAGACTCAATTTCCAGTTATAACATGAGACTCGATAATCAGATATTCGATAACGGAACTTTTAACATTGGATATTAGTTCTAACAAGTAATTTTATAGAAGTAAACACAATATATTTATCATGATTATCTCATATGCTTACTAGGACTTGATAACTATCAGATAGTGAAAGATAAGGATGGAATCTCACAAAGAAAATCCTATAACTTCTTCTCAAATATCTTCAAGGATGGGTTCAAAGACAAAAAATATAATATAGATCATGATATTGGAGTTCAAGGAAAGTTTTGAACTGATATCGTACTTCAAAAAAATTTTAAACTATTGCTCGATGAAGAACATATGAACCATGACTTTATGTCGAGGTTCTCAATGAAAATAACATGCAAAGTCATGCTATCAAGAAGATAATCAATCTTATGAAAAATATTAAGTAGTACGGGTAAAGTACATGATAGTTTATAATTAACCTGACTTGTTTAAAAATATCTACTTAATTTAAAAAACTCTAAATTTTGAAGTAAAAATATCTCTTCTTTTTCCCCTTTTGATGCTAAAAAAGTTGCATATATACATGTAGGGAGAGAAGAAAAGATAGACTTGAGGGTATAATATATAGAGACGATTACTTAAGTCACTAAAGTTAGTTAGGAATAGCTTAGCAACTAGCACATCATCTAATGAGAAAGTGACACTATTCCAAACTAGCAAGATGGCAATTTATACTTATCATGGTTACACTTTGTCGAAATTATTAACCAAGTATCTCGTTAGGTTAAATTTACTTGTTGTACTATTTAGTCTATTTTTAATTTTTTTAAGTTTTTAATTTTTAGTTTTTGAGAAATTTTAATTTTATCTTTTTAAAAAATATATTTATATTTATACTAATTCTTTACTCTCTCTCTCTCTCTCTCTCTCCTCTCTCTCTCTCTCTCCTCTCCTCTCTCTCTCTCTCTCCTCTCCTCTCTCTCTCTCTCCTCTCCTCTCTCTCTCTCTCTCTCCTCTCTCCTCTCTCTCTCTCTCCTCTCTCTCTCTCTCCTCTCTCTCTCTCTCCTCTCTCTCTCTCTCTCATATGTTGATAATGCTGGTCAAAGGACGGCAATAATGACCGACCATTTCAATGTCGAATCCTTCAATTAAATGATAAGAGATTTGTAGTAGTATTGTTTGTAGCCATAGAAATCTCATTCACATAAACTATTCTTCTTAGCCTTAATGTAATTAATGAGCAACCTATACACTCTCTTTCTCTCTCTTCTTTACGTTGGTAACGCTGGTAAAAATTAACAAAAAAAGAATAGCAGCCATGCCAATGTCGAATCACGGCCTTAAATGATATGAGATCTGTAGTATTACTATGTGGTAATAACAATCCAATCTTCAGAAAGTATATATTCTTTTTATCCTTAACGCTGCAACCCTCTCTTCGTCCTCCCCACGGACGTTGGTATTGCATGCTAGTTAGAAGAGACATATATAACAAGAGAAAAGTTTATTGCACTTTAATGTGACTAGGCAAAAATCCATATGACACTCTTTCCATGAAGAGTGATCATAAAGTGGTCATCTAATTGTTGGATGTCACATGGATATGTTGCCTAGTCACATTGCACTTAAAGTGCAATGTGAAAGTGTAAAAAATCTTTCTCATATAACAACCGACCATGCGTGAATCCTGAATAATAAGATTCGTAATATTATTCTATCTGACATTGGTTATCCAATTTCAAGAAATATTCTTCTTATATATCCTTAAATCAAGTAACTCACATGTTGACGAAAAATAATTTGGTGACATATATATTTGATATATATATATTCGGCACCACTCACATGCATCATAATATATTATATGAAAAATATCAAATACATATGTTATAAAATGATGTCATCAAGTCATTTGTCAATATAAATTATTTTTAATTCTTTTTTAGATAACTTTAGAAGCCCCTCATATTATTTTTTATTGTTTATAGGTGCGGATAGTGTTCCTTTCATCGATAAATCCAAGAGCTCATGAAAATTATATGATAAACCTCCACAAATACTAAAAAACCATGGAACTAAACCAATGAATTATCATTCCTGAGCTTCTTCTACCCCCTTATCTTAATTGGTTTACAAGTGTGTCCAATACTTCCACCTCTTTAAACCCCTCCTTAATTTAATCTTGTTGTTCCTATATATCATCACTCCCGGATGATGTAGCAAGTGAATCGCAAAGAATAAGCTCCGTCGCCACTAGCCTAGGTGAATTATGATGATATACGGCGTCCTTGACAAGAACATATAACTGACACTTGTCTGGTAGAAACCAAAAAATTAAAAAGGATTAATGATAGATCAGAAATCAAATACATATATGGTCCATAAGGCCTAATGAGAAAATGATGGGCAAAGAAGGGAGTCAAAATCGTAGTTGTTGACCCACTAACTCAGTGGGGGAGTGGGGGGTGAGCTGCGTTCACATTGCTGATTCCGGCATTTGTTTGACGACATCAAGCAAATTAAGTCGTCCTCATCGTTATCAATACGTCATGATCATATCTAATGTTAGTCAACTAGTTGTCTCGGACAAATAATATGTATACACACAGTTGAAACTTTTTTTTTTTGGATAACAAGAAACTCCATCTCATGATATATATGACTTTTACAGACTTAACAATTGGTATTTGTTGGCCCCTAGATTATACAGCTGTAAGATCATATTTCTTCTTTTCTTTGTTTTATGATCGTAGATACGTGTTATCATGGACATTGTCCTTGGGGACGACGACCATGAAAATAGTTTAAAAAAAGGGGGGAAAAACCCATTTAAAATAGACGAGTACAAGTAGAGGTTTCCCTTTTTTTTTTCTTTCTTGTCAAAATCCTTCCTTGTTGCACATGCTCGTAGAAGTTGATAGAGTCCTGCCATGGTTTGATCCGCTTGCAGCGGAGTCTATCAATAATAGTTGGATCTAACGGTTGCGTAAAAAAATTTTACGTAGACGCGCGCGCAAGGTCCCCGCGTACTCGCACGGGAGAGGGACCTATAATGGCATGTATAAATTGTATTTAAACTTTCATTTTTTTATTTCTTTCTATACTTGTAGAATCTTACACTTTTATCCAACCTTGATATCGATGTTGGAGGTGCCCTAACATCAGGGTAAGCTACCAACAGACTCAAATAATATATATATTGTAATAACCATTCGATCTCCATAAAGTTTATTAATTTGTTGAAGGGACAACTTCGCTAGGATGTGTAACCAGGGGAAATTGGTCAAGGAACTTTGGGAGTGGTGTCTGAGTAAAGTCCTTTGACATTTAAATCAGAAAATTGTGGAGGATGTACAGGATAGTCAAACGAAGAGAAGAGAGTAGGGTGTTGAGATACTCTAGTGTGCAGTGTGAACGTCTAGATTCTCCTTCAATGCCTCTCCTTCTTGTAAGCGTGAGTCAAGAGTCCCCTTGCTCCTCCCCTCTCTTTCCCCTCCCATGTTATCTAGTTCAAAGGGTAGTTAGATACTCATGTAGGGATAGAGTGGTCTTGGGTAAGGGTCAGAATATTTTCTAACCTAGTCTACTAGTCTGGGTAAGGTCCAAAATGTAAGGACATGTCAAGCAATTGATGTTGTCTTGTCTTAGTGTAGAAAATGGGTGATGTCTAATTGTCATCATTATATACCTATGCTCTGGCATTGCGTGGTGAGTCTTGTTGCAGCCCAAGAGACCTCTCAATCATGCTCCTCTGAAGACTCGTCCTCTTATAGTGTATAGATCGTCTAAGGATGATGAACCCAACTAAGAGTTGCTTGCTTCACTCTGGATTGAGTGTTGGGAGCCTCATGGACTTAACAAATTAGACTATGGTGGAGTGGACTCATTTTCTTCTTCCTTGGTAGACTTACTATAGGGAATCAGTACTTGTGAGCTGTGAATAGATTTGGTGCAAATAAATGAGCTCTGTCACTATTGTTTCACGGTGACTCTCTTGGCTGAGGTGTGAAAAGTTGAGGTGAGAGACTAACCGATGAGAGCTACGTCACCCAACGTCCGAGAATCTGCAAAGCTCACCGAGGGGTCTTGGTGGAGAGACACTTTGACACTTAAGTCAGTTGCTAACGGAGAAGAATAGCCTAGCCAGATGAGCAAAATAGCATACCTGTGAGCCTTGAGTATCCCCCTATTTATAGTAAGAGGTCGTACACTTGCGAATCGCATAAGTATCACGCCACGTCATCGTAACTGTCACGCCACATCACCATAACTGTCACACCATGTTGAGTATATCATGGCCATAATGATTGTCGTTACGGAGCACACGTCCCATCTCGGTTAACCAAAACAGTAGGATAGTGGGCCGTTACGCCTGGGATATTTGTACGTCAGCTGTCAGGAGCTCCAAGTTGGCTGAACCACCTCGGAAGCCTCCACGTCGACCGTTAGCAACATCAGGTAGGCTAAACCATCTCGTAGCCCTCACGTCGGCCATCACCTTCATGTCGGCCATCAGGCACCACGTTGGCCATAGACCACCATGTCGGCCATCAGGCCCCACGTTAGTCATAGACCACCATGTCGACCATCAGGCCCCACATTAGCCATGGATGATTTCTAGGACCTAGATGTGTGGGAGATGCCCGTGTCATTGGTCCCCCCACTTCACGTCGGCTGTTTGTCGAGACGAGGTACAACTAATACTAAACCAGTTCTCTTACATGGCGATTCATCTCGTGAGGTCAGAACCAACTGAGAATGCAAATATTGTCAAAATTTCTAGTCATCTCGACATCCACGACTTCAACCAGAGGCTATCTCAGTAGCCACCACGTCGGCCCTCTAGAGCTACAAATCTGCACCACCTTGTAGCCTCCACATCGGCCATATGGAGCTACAGGTCGGCTGCACCACCTCGTAGCCTCCACATCGACTGTCTAGTGCTACAAGTCGGTTGTACCACCTCGTGGCCTCCACGTCGACCCCCTGGAGCTGCATGTTTGCACCATCTCATCCTTCACGAGTGCCGAAACGACCTTGTCATCTTTAGACGTCGGCCATCGGACTCCACGTTGGCCATCAGCTTCCACATCAGCCATAGACCACCACGTCGGCCATTAGGACATCTGAGATCAAATGAATGATAGAGTAAAGGAAGCCATACTAACTTTTAGTAGCGCTTCCCACAAACGACGCCAAAATGTTACCATTGTTTCGTGGTGACTCTCTTGGGCGAGGTGTGAAAAGTCGAGGTGAGATACTAGCCGACGAGACCTATGTAGCTTGACATTCGAGAACTTGCAAAGCCCACTGAGGGATCTCAGTGGGGAGACACTCTAACGCCCAAGTCAGTTGCTAGCCGAAAAGATTGGCCTAGCCAGATGAGTAGAACATAGTCCATGTGAGCCTTGAGTATGCCCCTATTTATAGCGACATGTCGTACACTTGCAAACCATCGGATACCCCGTAAGTATCATGTCACATCACTGTAACCGTCGCACCACGTCACCATAACTGTCGCACCATGTCAGGTGGATCGTGGTCTTAATGACTGCCGTTATGGAGCACACGTCTTGTCTCGATTAATCGAAACGGTAGGGTAGTGGGCTGTTATGCCTATGGATATCTATATATCGGTTGTTAGGAGCTCTAGGTTGGCTGAACCACCTCGGAAGCCTCCAAGTCGACTGTCAGGAGCTCGAGGTCAACTAAACCACCACGTCGGCCATCAACCTTCACGTCAGCCATTAGACTCCACGTCGGACCTTCACGTTGGCCACTAGGCTCCACGTCAACCATAGACCACCACGTCGGCCCTCAGGCCCCACGTTGACCAGAGACACCCATGTTGGCCATCAGGCTGCATGTCGGCCCCCTGAGCCCATTACGAGTGCCGAAGCGACCTCGTCGCCCCCCGTCAACAACCACTACATCGGTTGTAGCGGTCCTCGTCGTTCAGGCCCATTAACCTAATAACAAACCTGATCCGACTCTGTCTCTCGCGAATAAGCCGAAACTTCGCAAGGGATACCATTGCTCGAGTCTGTGAGAACACAAAAGAAACCCACTAAACACACATAAGATCACATATATTATACAATCTTACATATAGTTACATGAAGTTTGCATAGCCACATCTCAACTAAAGTTCACAGAAAGTGAAAGCATAGCATCCTAGGGCATTCCCCTAGGTGTGAACAAAAATAGAAAATTACACTGTTAGTGGAATAGGCATGCCTCTGTGGCTCAGAACTAGACGAGGGACGAGAACTGCCCTTCTCTCTTTCACTTGAAAGAGGGAGTAAGGTGTGAGCCTCACAATCATTGACTCAGTAGCAAAACTCCTTCAAAACTGATACATATAATCTCACGAGCAGCAGAAGTAAACAGTTATAAATCAACATTTAGCAAGCTACACATGCATGGAACTACTAGCAGAAATTAAATAAACAATCATATGAATGTAATTTCATAAATAAACAGTAAACCATACACAGGAGCACGAGCTAAAGAAGGAAAATGTCACACTCAGGTCACGAAACCATGTTCGCGACACCAATTATTGACATGGACAAACCACACAGGTAGTTGTAAACGAGTCGATACATTCGACGAGTAGTTCGAAGCTCGACTCGATAAAAGCTCGGTCCTGCTCGTTTATTTAATTAACGAGCTGAGCTTGGAAAAAAAAAAAACTCGATTCATAAACGAGCCGAGTTTGAACACATGTGAGCTCGGCTCGATTATACTCGTGAACAACTCGTTTAAGAGCTCAATTAAATACTCGTTAAGAGCTTGTCTAAGTAGTCGCTAACATTTCGTTTAAATATTTTTTTTAAATATAATAAGTATATATTGATATAAAATATTTATTTATTTTTATGCAGTTATTATTACAATATAAAATATTTATGATGACTTAAATATCATAGACTACATCCACAATGTATATACACAATTTATGCAAATGAGGGTATATACACAAATTATGTAAATAGGGGCATGAACACAAAATTTAGTGTTGCAAGGTCCCCCAACATATCAAGCATCTTATTCCTCCCGAGACCGACCTGCGCAGTAGGTGAGCCCCCCGGTGGGGCCAAGAGGCACGTTGTCGGCCACTGGCATCTCCAGCGACCAATGTGGACCATCCGTTAGTGGTAGACAGTGCTCTCGGCGGCCGCAGTACCGTCACCGATGGTGCAGAAAGGGGGCTCTGAGCGGTGTGCGAAGGGGAGTTGCAGTACCGCCCCTACCTTGTCGCGCACCAACCCCCACCCTTGCGGTGTCTATCTATTAATCTTATATTACTTGTGACAAATTATGAATATATTTCAAACATTATATTAAAATAGTTAAATTAAGTAACTTATCAAAACTATTGAGATATGAGGTTGAAATAAGATAAATTTAAGTCTTATGAACGATCAGTTTTTAACTTGTAGATTGGATTGGACTTACTTACATATACGAACTCGCAAATTTAATTAAACTCGTTAATATACTCGTTAAGGGCTCGAGCTAAAGAGTATTTAAATGAGCCGAGTTTGAACAGGCATTTTCAATATTCGATATAGCTCGAGCTCAGCTCGAACTTGATTAAAAATTAATGAACAGAGCTTGAACAACATATTACTCGGCTCGTTTACACCCCTACATAGGACTACCTCTCAATCACGTAACCACGGACGGAAAGTCCAACTGCGGCTCCACCTCTACAGTGCCGACAAGCTGTGGAGACCAACCAACACCACACCTATAACGACACACGCTACAGACTCACACTTGACGCACCTCTAAGAGTTCCAGAACCCTTAGAGTGAGGCTGTGGAACACTAGACTAGTTAGGGATCAGTATGTCTATTGGTGTCCGTCCCCCAACCACGAGCTCACTACAAGCGACTAGATTGGGAACCACACACACATCACAAATCGCTGTCATGTTGTCGTCTTTCCCTCAGCCAGACGTACAACTCGACAGACGAGTAAGAGTATCCAGGAATGTGACACAGACTTCTACGGTAACATAGTACTGGGACAAATTAATCTCAAGCACTAATATGTCTGTCTTATAGAGAACCTGAGATACCTGTCTCGAGAGATAACTACGGTAGGTGTTGTACCATCAAGTTCGCCAACACACCCACAAGTCACGAGTCTCAATGCTTACTAGCTTGAAACATATTTATAACCCTTCACAAAACATTAAACACCTTACACTAGGGTCCGGAGGGTCCACATTACAAAATGAAGTGGTTTTACCTGCGGGAGACAGTACGCGATGGGGTGGGTTGTCCTCTTTTGAACGCGACACTTCGATATAACCCGTCCTGAGCGTGAACGTGTCGAGTCGAGCTGTCGTCTTCAGCACTGAGCCATCACATTCACAATCAAAGCCCCAAACCTAAGTCTTCCTATCCAGAAAACCCATGAATTCTCCGTTTTCATCTACATAGTCTAACTATACACACTCTAACAACTACTTTAACATGCATACAACTCAACAGGAATTATTAGTAGCAATATAGACTTCAAACCCCAATCCAAACATCAAGAAACGAGAATAATCTCCCAACCAATATTGTCTTGACGCGTTAGTTGGTTTATTTTTGTCGAAATGGAATGGCCTTATTGTGTACCAATTAACAATTGGAAGGAGAAAATAGATTGCACCATTAAGATGGAAATCAAAATATACTCCGCCAGATAAAACTAGACATATATGAAAGGGGGGGGGGGCGGGGTGTAGATCCATCCCCAACTATTGATAATTATGTTGAATCTCTGACAAAGTTACTGGAGCTTCGAGCACACTCCAATCTCTCCCCCCTCCCCCACCCCCTTCTCTCTCTCCATCCCATTTCAATATCTCGTTATGATGATTATTATGCTATCAAATTCACGAAGTAAAGAAAAGGACAGAAAGAAAGAGGAACACAACGACACCAAATCGAACCACCAGCATCATTGTCACATAATTATTAATGGAAAATACTAGACGGAGAGGAACCGTCTCGAATATAATTTCAGAAAACTCAAGATCATAAGGAGTGTGAATCTTATGAACCAAGCGTGGTTGAGCCGCACAAATTAATTGTATCGTATTTTTTATGATATGTATGATTTGTATGTCGACTAAAAATTTTAAGTCGATAAATTAATTTTTTTTTTTTGAAGATCAAATAGATCATGAGATCTAGACGTTATCTTAACAAAAATTAGTCGATTGATAA
Organism: Colocasia esculenta; assembly: GCA_014218235.1. NCBI lineage: Eukaryota > Viridiplantae > Streptophyta > Magnoliopsida > Alismatales > Araceae > Colocasia > Colocasia esculenta. The sequence continues at coordinate 95,973,987 of CM024759.1, read as the reverse complement.
AGAGAAATCAGTCGATCGATTTTAAATTTTATCTTGTTAGACATGTGAGGGTGTTCACTATAAAAATCGATCAATTGATAAGAAGAAATGAATCCACCAATTTATCATACTATATCGATCGTGACCGTGTTAGAACTCACGAACACCCTAACACGTTATGACAATGCAAATCTTATCTCGGACTTCATCTTTGGAGACTTCAAAACTAACAATATTTAGAGATGTCAATGGACCTAGCCTGGGCCGGACTTGGCCCGACTTTTCAAAAGTTGGCTCGGGTACGACTCAAGTCCGGAGATAGGTCCCGTAAGAGTGGCCCGGTCGGGTTCAAGAAAAGTTTGGTTAAGCTAGACCCGGCTCAAAAATATTAAAAAAAAACTATTATTTTTATACATATTATATATAATTTTAATATATCTAATCTAATATATCTATAAAATGCTATAATTTTACTTATATCTATGTTAACATTCAATTTATAAAATTATAATTTTTGAGTAAATTTATTTTTAAATATAAATTTTATATTTATTTAAAATTATTTTTATATTTATAATTTTAAATCGAGCCAGACCGAACCTCACAAAATTCAAATCCGACCTTATTCTTTTCTAGACAGAGTTGGGCCGGATCAAAAAATTAAACTGGCCAAATTTTTTGATCTAATCTGATTAAAATCGAGTCAGATTTCTTTAACTTTAGGATCCACCCGACCCCATTGACACCGCTCGCTAGTGATATTTCACCACCTATTTAAACTGGAGATAATTAACACCAACAGGTTCCAAACGCGATCCGGAGAGGCCCGTACGTCGACTTCCGAGCCATAGGAGGGAGCGTTCCACACTTCCACGCAGCCCCATCACTAACGCACCCAACCCCACCCCCAATTAGACGCTTCACCTTATCCAAACGCCCCCCTAAACACACTCTTTTACATGTATGCCACTACTTCAGTGTTGGCTGCACTGGCAAAACTGCTACCAAGTGGCAGGGCCTTTTATCGCCTTCCCACCCCCGCACCCCTTGCATTTTATTATCTCACCCCGTCCCCCAAAACTTAAATATAAAAACAAACAAAAAGAAGCGGCTGGCACGCACCATGCGGGTGGCGCCCATCCGTGATTCTCCTCCGCCCACGTGGCACCATGCAAATCCCACCGTCCAAAAGGTGGATTCTGATCCCGCAAGGGCCTCCCCCCGCCCCGCCCAAAACAGGATCGGATCATCGGAGTCCCGTACTCATGCGCTGCTAATGCACTTAAACCCCTCCAAAATAGTTAATTAACGAAGTACCCCTCCCAGCTGCAACACGGTTTCCGTTTGACGAGCTGAAAACTAAAGATCAAAATTAATGATTCTAATTACAGTTAAATTGCGGTCAAAACTATCGCTGGGATTTCGCTGGGTTTATTAACTAAACTGACATCGCAGTGGGATTAATATAATATTAGTAGTTAATGTTGAACGTCGTAAATGGGGAGACTATTGAAACTCCCATCGTCCGCACCAAAACAAAAAATATATATTAACATTAATTATGCATTAATGGCTACCTCCTGCTTCCCTCTCTCTCTCTCTCTCTCTTCTCTGGTCTTCTCTGCTTGCTATCTCCTCGATTTTTTCTCTCGTTTTTTCCTTTTTAAATTAATCTACGTGCTCTCGTCCCGGAACACCAACCCCCTCCGCCTCTCTCTCTCCTCTACCCCCCCCCCTCCTCCCCCGGGGCAAAGGGGCCAGGTTTCATCTCTTTTCTTCTGTTCAAAGTCCAAACCATTCTACAAGCCCCCATTTCTCCCCAGCTCCCACCGGGGGGTCGAAACCCTAGCGACCCCAGGAACCCCACCAAAATCGGAGCCGGCCACACCCTCCCACAAGGCCGTCGTCTCCGGCGAGAACTCTCCCCCCCTCCCCGGACCGTTACGACTCTCCCTGGTCGGCAGGCGGTGTTCCCTCGGCGTCGCATTTCTGCTGGATCTGGAAGGTCGCGGCTTTGAGCTGTGGTTTCGTTGGAGAAATCGATCCGCGAGCTGCGGCGGCGGTTCCTCCGCGTCCAGGGCTTGGATCTGGATTCTTTCGAGCTATTCCCTGACTACACTCGGCGGCAGTCGATTGGGAGGTGGTTCGCTGCTGGTTTTTTATGGTTTGATTCTAGAGGCGGCTGGGGACGAAGAGAGCGGGGAGGGAAGAGGCTGCCGCGCCCGTTTGGAAGTTGGAAGGCTGGAGAGGCTTTTTGGTCTCCTTTCCGGCGGCGGAGGAACCGAGTTGGCAGTTGTAGCGGAGTAAGACACTAGTTGAGGAAGATAGTAGAGAGGATATAGATCCAGGGGCGGCGGCGGAATAGGGTAGGCGCTGCCGCTTCTGTTGGGTCATCAGAGGCTCTTCGAGGAGAGGAGGAAGGCGGTGGAGGATTAACCTAAACAAGGAGTATCGTCATCAACACCATGTACAAGAACCAGCTGCAGGAGCTGGCGCAGCGGAGCTGCTTCAACCTACCGTCGTATACGTGCATACGGGAAGGGCCCGACCATGCTCCACGCTTCAAGGCCGTCGTCAACTTCAACGGGGAGACGTTCGAGAGCCCCGCATTCTGCACGACACTGCGGCAGGCAGAGCACTCCGCCGCCGAGGTCGCCCTCAACGCCCTCTCCACCCGTGGCCCCTCTCACTCCCTCGCCGCCCGCATCCTGGTACGTATCAACATCCCCTTCCAACCTATGCGACTGTGAAATTTGTTTCCCGCATGCGCTGCTCGCTTCCATTATTCCCATCAGCCATTTCTCCAAACTTGGCTCCGGGACACCCCTTGTTCCTCTCCTCCCCTCTTCCCTGCTCTTGCCGGGTGAGTCGGCGGCTGCCGCCGATTCGGCGGCCGCAGCCGAGTCACCCATTTTTGTAGGCCCGTCAGTACCACCACCAGCTCTTGGAGCTCAAGTATTCAGGAAAATAGAAAAATGCCTCTCTTTAAATGGGAAATATTATCACTTTCACATGCCAGAGATGGCGGAAGGGAGCATCGCCGAGTCCGTAACAATAAAAATCGGTAATTTATATTTCGTTAGAGGCCGGGTCAGCTTGGCGATGTGTCTAAAAGGGACTCCTCCCCGTTCTTCTTTCATCATGTTTCTTCTACCCTTGTTATCTCAGCAATGGAATTATCTGCTGCCATATGTTCTTTTCTGGATGCATTCCAGGCTTCCTGCTTGGATCAAGTCATCCGATGTCTGTGTATTCCTTAATCCTTACCTTGGCGCTCCTCTCTATAGTAGGGTGCATCAGACCATGCGAGCTTGACTCGTCCGAGACTGCCCCTTACTACGGCTGTGTTCTTCTTCCACTTTCCCTTTACCCACGAAGAAATTGCAAGCTCTATTTTTTCGCCATTAAAGACCCGAAACCCATGTCTCCATTTCTTCTGGGAAACAAAGCTTAAAGATTAGCCACCTTTCCCTCCCTCCCCACTCTCTGTCTCAACGAAATACCGTTTAATATTAGAGAACAACTTTGTTCTGGCAATAACAGTAAGATGATGACCGTGGAGGTGATTAAGTTATTAGAAAAAGAAGGGTTCCTTTCCCTTGGCTTACGCTGACACGGTGTGGAAAGAGAGGGATTTGGAAGGGAGATTGCTCAGGCCCTAAAATAAGATAGAGAAATTTCTTGGCTTTGTTCTGTAATCTCCTCCCCGCCAAGGCGCCAATCCCCCGTCCTCGCGTCTCTTAATTTATTAATAAAGATGTTTTATTAAATTAAAAAGTACCCCGACGCCTTCGGAGCAACCCCAACACCGCTTTAACCGTTACGGGTTTTTTACCTTTTCCACCCACGGTCCTTGCACATAAATACCCGAGGAACTCCACTGGCGGGCCTCCCGGCATCGCATTTAGTGATGCCATAAATAGTTTCTACTAGTGTCTCCTGCTCCACCAGTAGGTCGGTCACTCCTTTTTTACTATTTCCCCTTGTCTTCTTTTGCTTCATGTTTCGGGATTAAAAAAAAAAACAAAGGAAGAGAGCGCAATGAAAACCCAACCCCTCCCCTCCGCTGTTTGAACCTTCAAACGCGTGGAGGCGTTTGACCATAGACCACCCTAGGTCCATATTTTTTCTATGCTTCTCTATGTGAATGAATCCATTTTCGTTTTTTTTTTTTTCCTTCCTTCCTTTCCAGGGGTCCACGCGCACACCCATCTTTCTTCGCTCCGGGCTTTGGAGTACCAATCGTGTGGACAGTGATTAGTCACCTAAAACACGCATTCACTCGCATCATCCCGTCGTCGGTCTTAGTCGCACGCCCATTTTCCAGCTTCCTCCCCGTTTCTTTGTTATTTTTTTTTAACCCCGCGTTGTATGTATATTTGGGATAATATCCTCCTCCCCCCCCCAATGGAAACGGGAGGCCGGTCTGATCCGGTTCGGCGGGGGGGGGGTGGCGTGGTGTTGTGTTCGGTGCTACTTAAATGGGGGGAGGGGGTGCATTTAATTTTGTATTTATGATGGCTGTTGGGGAGTAGTTTGTTCGTACCGCCACAACCCCCCGAGTGGGCCTCAGCCTATATGATTCTGGCCATCTCAATCGGCTACATAAATTAACGTAGGCGGCTAGGCGCGCGCCCAAGTGGACCGTTGTGGCCCGCCGCTTTTTCACACCGGGGCGACGTGGAAGACCCAGAGGAAACAATTAAGTCCTCCCGGTGGCATCCGAAGTGGGAATACACGGTGGGGGCGGACCACTGTGGATCCATAGACGGAGCCACTTGGGAGGGCACCCTCTCTGATTCCTCACATTGCAAGCGTTCGTTGGTTGGAGAAGAAGAGAGGGATGCGTCGGTTCTAGTTTGGCGTGGCGGTTTCTCTTAAAGACATGTTTGGTATTTGGATAGAATATTTTAAAGATATCTTCACTCTATTATCGATTTATCTTAAAATTTTCTTTCTAATTCACCGTTGAACCAAAGATGCCAATATATAGGCCCCTCCCCCAATACCTTCCATGAACAGTGGCGCACTTACATATTTTTATGTTCTGGGCCAACGTAATAATGGATATCTTTCTTGGACCACGTTAAGATTCGCTGCACAGTGGCTGGTAGCAAGGCCTGATCAACAATGTGTAGGATTTTTACTCATCAGCCGCGCTTCACCTTTTTGGCTCTCTCAGTAAACAATGTGCATGCATTTTTTAGCACTTGCTGTGATTGTGAGCGTCCACCACCCTTGATTAGTTAAACCCGTCGTTGCACTCCGCTAAAATAAAGGAGGATTTTTTATCAGAGGAGGAGCGTAAAGAAATGATCTTTTCCTTCTCTTGTTGGAGAATGTTTTCAACAGGGCTTTAGTGGCGCCACGGATAGGGCAAGGCGTCAAGCGAGAAAAGTTTGCTTGTTTTCTTGGAAAGTTGGGCTCTTTTTCGGTTGTTTGGAGAATTGGTCACTTTTTTCTCCTGCATTTTTCAATTGTTGTTACCTAGTATTCAAGTCCGCGGTTCTTAGCTGTGTAGATGCTTTCCTTTTTTCTAAAGACTACAGTAAAGCACGAGGTTGACCCCTCCGTCAGCTGTGAAACTTACGTCGTCTTCTCTTTTGAGCAGGATGAGACAGGAGTCTACAAGAATTTACTACAGGAGATCTCTCAGAGAGTAGGAGCTCCGTTACCGTCGTACACCACTACCCGATCAGGGATTGGTCACCCGCCAGTTTTTACGGGGACGGTTGAAATTGCCGGGATCATGTTCACAGGTGAACCCGCAAAGAACAAGAAGCAGGCTGAGAAGAATGCCGCCATGGCTGCCTGGTCCTCCTTGAAACAATGTGAGTTTTCCCATCTGATTAGGCTGTCCTTGGCTTCCTGTTAACGATAATTAAGGAACTTGAGCTCTTGCTGCCCAATGGAGGGATCCCCTGTGCTCAACAGTCCCATCTGATTCTTTTGCTCTCAAAGTTGCAATGTGCTATCACCTAATATTAGATTTATCCGGGGACAAGGACCTTCACAGCCCTCGCTAATGTTCTCGTCAAATATGTGAAACCAAGCGCAAAAATTAGAGTAGTTGCATGCTCTTTCAATTTTGTCTTGTTTGACCCGACTTATTTTCTTTCTGCCGGGCAGTGGCACAGCAAGCAGCAAGCTCAACGTTAGAGTCGGACAACAATGACGAACAGGAGCAAGTCACCATAGCTAGGGCCCTGCTGAACTACCGGCTAAAGGAGAAGATGGCAATGGCTGACAACCCCAATGCGTCGCCCTTCCCGAAGAAGTTCCCAATACAACCCGAGAGGAGGCCGTCCATGCGACTGCCACATTCCACTGGATCAAAGATTTTACCCTTCATCCAGCTGAAATCAGTTCCGCAGAGAAGGCCTTCCTCACCGGCACCAGCTGAAACCACCCCACCATCATCTCACTTGCAAACCGAAAACCGTGGTCTCCCGTCACCAAAGTTCCCAGCTGTTGGAGCAGCTCCTTACGTGCCTATCCGCCATCGCCGACCTTTGGTTGGGGGGATGGCTCCCCCAGTAACAATAAGAACTGCTGTGCCAGTTTTCTCTGCCCCACCTCGCCCACCGCTATCTAATCACCAGCAACCTCCGCCCATGATGTGCTCGCCGAGGAATATGGCCCCCTCGGTGCGCATAAGGCAATCGGTACCCGTCTTTGCAGCACCCCCTCCTCCAGTTCCTTCCGCGCCGGTTCAGGTAAAGGAAACGCCAAAGCCGCAGTCTTTCGTGGTTACCCTCCCGCCAAACGCAGCTCCTCACCCGATGACATGCCCCCCGAAGTCGTCTGTTCAGAAAGAAGAGGTACCACCCCGACAGAAGCCACTCGTTCAGTCCGAGGAGATCCCACCGCCGCTGAAACCGCCACTGGTGCGGACGGTGGTTCCATCCCAGCTGATGCAGTTGCTTCACAAGGAGGAGTTCCCACCCCCACCCAAGCCATCGGTTCCGACCGAACAGGTTCTAGCGCAGAAGATTACAGCCCCATCAAGGCCGCCCACCACCGTTCGTACCGCTGAGATTGTAGATGCTACAGTGAATTATCTGCTGGAGAATGCAGTGATAGAGAGCCTGAAACATCTCGAACTGTGAAGATTCGCAGATGATTTCGGTGCGCAAAGGGAATCTTTCAAAGTTCAAAGGCGTCAGGTAGAGACCTCGGGGAATTTTCATTAGCTTATTGCCTTTTCTCCATTCACCCTGCCCTCCTCTTTCGCTCTCTTCTTTTTTTTCTTCTTTTTCCAGTCACTTTTTTTGCTCTTGTCTCTGCGGATTTGTGAAAGGTACATTATTGTAGGTCCATAATGTTATATAGTAGTGGCAATTCTCGGCAAGTAGATTTGGGATGCAGAAGTGGAGTTGTCATTAGCGTTTCGGTCCCATGCAACCAGGGAACTTGTCTCAGAGAGCTAGGGGCAGCTGCTAGCTTCTCTTGCCCGTTACTCTGGTGCTGCTTCTCCGTCACCTGGGAATCCGGCTTACAGATTTTCCGAATTCACTTACGCGTAGCTGCAAATTTTGTGGGAAATCAGATAGTGCAAGTGTTTTTGTAATAAAGGATACAAGTTTCTGGAGAAAAAAGTTTCAGTGCATGCGGCAATCTGTGTTGGGCAGTTGGTGATGGCGGCAACCCGGATGCATTGTGTTCTTGTAGAAGTGAGAAGACACAGTTCTAAGACCGGTTAGAGGAGTTGTTAACTATCACACTGTGGGGTATTGTGATCACCAAGCGTGCATGCAATCCTCGAGAACAGATAAAGGAACGGCATGTAATCCGAAAGGCATGATTGGGAAAGTGGATGGGGGGCAGCCTGTGCCTGAACCACTAAGCTCCCACCCGCAAATGGTGCTCCCTTCCCCGTCCCTTTTGATGGGCGAAAAGTTGCAGGTCTCATGAATTTTGCTCAAGTCATGTTCTACAATTGAAAGTCCCAAGTATCATATATTTCTTTTCTTACCACAATCGGATCCTCATGTCAGTGGTACACAAGCTGTTTGTCCAAAGAGAAATACTAAGTATTACATGAAAAACGACTTGTTTTCCGGTGGCGGGCGTCTGTTCTAGGCACAGGTAGAATGAGTTCTGCACCTATTTAAAGGGCTGTGGAGTCTATCCTCTTATACTTGAGGTAGGCATACGCTCATGGCCACAAGTCGTTCACATATTACATGGATGATGCCGTTTGTTGGTGCCTTGTATGGCATCGGTCAGACATCACATCTGTAAGAGTATCATGTCACATTGTGATACGATGTCGCCCTCAGTCCAGTTGCTCTCTGTTTTCGTTATGTTGCCACCGGTGCTCGAGTGCCACTGTGACATCTCTTATTTGGGTGATCCTTTAGCGGCCGGTCAACTATCTTTTCTCCTCTTCTTTGCACGGTGCTATGTGCCATGTAGGCCATGGATAGCTGTCAAGTGTTTCTTTTGTCTAAAATGACGAACTCTGATCCAATTGTGAATGGCTTTCGGTGGGCATTTCCCTATAGATACCGAGATGGAAGGTTGGGGGTCATTTCCCTTTTTTTTTTTTTTTTACATAGACGACATCAAAAAAAAAATTATTATCTGTAACCCATAAAATACATCAATGTATGCCCACTGGAATTCATCGGGAAGGGGGTTAGACTTAAGGGTCTACAAAGCCTTGGAGCCGCTGCGAACTTGTGACTTGTAAGGGGATGTTTTGGATAACCTCGATGGTCCAGCTGCTGATACGTCCACTGCACCCCCACCTGCGCGGATCTATTTGACCTGACAGTGCCGCTCGCTCGCAGTATGCAGACGTGGGCTCCAGGATAAGACTTTGTGGACTGCCGGGGTCAGATAATGGTAGGGTCATGTGTCTCATTTAATGGGCCGCTCCGGCTTGCTTCTTTATATATATTTTTTCTCTTATTTAGTTCCCCTCCCTTCTCCACGAGATGGATGGCCGTACTCGCTTTCCTTGGCTCTACCCAGCCCTCCAATGATTTCCCCTCCTGCAATACGTTTGACCTGCCCGGGCTGCTGCCCCACTCTCCGTCGAGGAAGACGGTGTTTTGTCCACCACCGGCTCTTGGCATCGGCACTCCACTTTGAAGACAAAACCACCCCCACATTGCAACTGGCTCCCAGTTTCAAGAGTTTCTTTTTTATTTGCTTCGTAGAGAAAGATTGGCACGTTCTGACCCTCTAAAGTTAACTTTCGATCACTTTTCGTTAATCACTATTGCGTTACAAGTAGAGGCCAACAGGAGTGGCTAAATGACACATCTAGTCCAGCACATTTCTTAGGGCATGATTGGTGCAATCTTCAATAACCATAGGTGTTTGTGATCTTTTTACAAGGTCAATCATTTTGTTTTCAAGAAAAATATTCCCGCCAAAAGTCTGCAAAATAGAGCTTTCTACGTGAGCAAATAAAATGGGAATTTATGAGAAGACGACAATTGTGGTGGTGTAATCTTGTTTCGGCTGAGCCAAACGGGCCTCCACTAGAGAGAGTAGGGAAGACGATTGCTGGTGAGGACGAACGCCTGCAAAACCAGAAGAGGATCAAGGGGTCCGGTGAGGACCGGAGAAACCCTCCGATGCCTAAGTCAGTGGAGAGCTTGAAAGGCAGGGGGTTTCGGAATACGAGAATGTGTTCGCGTGAGGGAGAGAACGTACCGTTGCATGGTACTGTACCTGTATTTTTATAGGCGTCGGTGCCAGGGCCAACGTGCGTAACGTTGGTAAATCGTGCCTGAAAAGGCGCCGTGATGGGCGCGCATAACGGGGGGCGTTATGCGCTCATGTGCCCGTTGGACTGCCAGGCAGTTCGTGCCTCTTAATGGTGGAGGACGTGGTTTAGGACGGTTACGACCGCTCCGTAAGCCAGAGAGACTGCTCGGTACCTTTGGACACACCTTCCGAGCAGGTGACCCACATGGGGGTCGAACATACTGTTCGGTGATATTGATGGTTGTTCCGCGCAGCAGGGTTACTGTTCCTGTTCGGAAGCCTTCAGCGGTTGTTCGGTCGCGGAAGGACAGATGACCTGCCCGGGGTCACGCCGCCACGAGGCTTAACAGCGTCCGATCAAGGTGGCGGTATCTTGGAGATCTTCACATCGTCTTGGAAGGGACGTGGCCCATTGGGATGGGGTCACGTCAGCTGACAGGACACGCGAGGGCCGTAGTGGGCCATCATGGGCCTAGGTGGCCAGATTTGGCCACCACAACTACTGAATGTCATTCTTTGGATTTGTTGAAACACTATTATATGCGAGTAACCCCCAAACAGATCTTAACATCAAACACTATTATATGTGATTGGGGGTGCTTGACAGAGATGGAACCGCTCCTGAGCAATGACCGTCCTGAGCAATGACAGAGATGGTGCGGCAGAATCTTTTGATACGGCCCTGTTGTTATAGCACGGACCGTTAGATTTCAATCTAACGACGAAACGTTACAGTATATCCATTTTTGATGTTTGGATGCTCAGAATACTCTTTGTTCGGTAGATTAAATGTTAGATTAAAATCTAACGATCCGCACTGATGATACGACGGACCCGTACCTAAAAGCCGTGCCATATCATAGAATTATTCTCTCTCTCTCTCTCTCTCTCTCTCTCTCTCCCTTCTCTCTCTCTCTCTCTCTCTCTCTATATATATATATATATTATATATATATATATATATATATATATATATATATTATATATATAGAATAAGCTTGTAAGGAAACCTAGAGAAAGAATTTACGCAAAACATAGAAGTCTATCTTCAAATTGCATATATGCAAGCGGGTTAAAGCCCAAAGGTGATTTTCCTGAAACTGAGAAGGGCCATTGGTTTTCCCTTGCAATCCACATGACCTTTATTGGAAGATTAATCGTGATAATAAGCATTCATGGATATTGTGCCTCAAAACCATGCCAAAATTTGAATATATGATGAGATCAGATGTGAAAATCTGAGCAGATGCTGAAAAAATGGCTCCGCCATTCTGGTGTCTTAAATAGGATTTGCATTTATGAGGCGAGGTGGGCTTATACTGTGGACGCAAAGCCAGTCAAGGGCCAAGCCAAGGCTGGAACTGGGCCGAGTGATGACGAACCGGGCCCAATGGGCTGTGGCATGAACTGATGTCGGCCAGGTCGATCACGGCCCACATTTATTCTCATGGCCTTCACGAAAAATATCACACGATCACATCGAGATCGGAGTAGCAACTTGTACAAGTCTTCAAGAAAAGCAAAGAAAGAGAGGCGAAGGGATGGGAAAGAAGGAAAAGATAGGCAAAAGTGAACTCCTAGTTGAGAAGAAGACGTTGGGAAAGGCAAAAGATTGGAAGGGTAGGGGGGGTGTGGTTCTAATGTCTGTGTGGGTTTCAACATGGGGCCCTATTGTTGTTTCAAGGATATCCTATATCAAAGCAAAAAGAGATGGGCACACATATAGCTACATTGTTTTGCCTTCTTTCTCCTTCCCTTTACTGGCCCATCTTTTCATCCCCAAGAATGAATCATTCTTCCATGGATTCTTCTTCCTTCCCCCACTTTTGGGCACTTCTCTTTGTCTCCACCTCCCTCTCTTCCTCTCTCCTCCATGGACCATCCACGCAAGAGGGAGGAACCCACCTCCCCCCCACCCCCCACTCCCACCCACCCACTTCCTTTTTATTGCGAGACGTGACACATCCTTCTATGGGCATTCCTATTCTTCTTTTGCATTTCCCTCTTCCCTATCATGCAGACACTATGGCCCAAGGTCAAGTCCGATCAGGAAAGCGAAATCCCATCCACAACCACTTAAAAACCGTCTGTGGCGTATCCAGTGTCTTTACTTCTCATGTGATTCCGTTTCGAAGTGTTGAGTATAAGATATAATTAAAGCATTTGAGGTTGTTTACGGGGGATCTTCCCCTTTTTGTATCTAATCTGCGGTTGAAAAGCTTCACACCAGAAGTTCATGTATCGATGCTCAGCTAATATCAAATTGAAAAATCTGAAAGTTGGGTACTCAACCAACGCGCTGTCTTTTAAATTACATGATGATGTGTTGTTCTGGTACCACAATTCTTTGTGACAGTATCTCTGAGTTGCTATATTAGTAGTTGAAAAGTTTAGTGCACTTTATTATTGTACTTAAGTGGACTAAGCACTAAACTCATGTGGCACCCCTCACATGGGGAATGATAAAATAGTAATCCAATTATTGAATGTCACATGGACTTAGTATCTAGTCATATTACACTTAAGTGTAATAAGAAAGTGTACTAAATCTGGAGATCTAGGAGGAACTCTTCTCTTTAGGAGTAGATATGGACTAGTCTACATGTCCGAATCGGCAACGTCCACCTTTGTTTTTTGCTTTTTTTTGGGTCTCACATTTTTTGGCTGCGTTTCAGTAGCAAAGCTACGGTTTTTAAGAGTTAACACAAACCATGAACAGCGATAGATTCGCAGGGTTCGGAACATGAGAGATTTAAGACGTACAAGATCGTAAGTGGTGCAGTGGTGGGTACAAGTTTGGGCAGCGTCCACCTCTGTTTTTTTCCTTTTTTTTGGGTCTCACATTTTTTGGCTGCGTTTCAGTAGCAAAGCTACGGTTTTTGAGAGTTAACACGTGTGTGTGTGGAGAGAGAGAGCGCACAACACAATTATCCATGCATCACTCATAAGTTGGCTTAACGGTGGAGAGGGTATGAGCACATTAACCTATCTATTACTTACATAGTGATCACAAAAAGTTTGAAGTCATCTATTCCATTTTCTTTGGCATTATTATATCACTCCATCTCAATCATATGTCTATCAGAGGCATCTACATAAAGGTGGACATGTCCTGCCAAAAACTACGTATTTACTTCGGCACTTCTGTAGTCCCGTTGAAGAGAACAACTTAGTGCAAATTATTAATTTGCAACAAATGTTTATAACTTTTGATTTGCAACAAGACTCCCCCCTCCTGAAATGGACAATTTCGCCATTTTAGCTTGACACCGCCCATTGCCTTTTCTTGTTGATGTTTGCAATTCTAACACTGTGGGACTTCTTTACTACATCAGTCTTTTTCTTTTCATCATCGGTTAGTACATTGGTTACTTGTTGATAAAGCCCTCATCTTTAGTACATTGGTTACGTTTTAAATACGTGATATTCTTAATTCCCAACTGCCTATAAATTTAAGCCAATAACTTGGGCTTAGAAAAGAACAAGTCCTGCTCAGACCTGCCCTCTCATTGGGCTGGACCCATGATTCGGTGATTTGGGCTCGTCTTTAGGTTGATGAGGTCCAAGTAGGATCCTAGAACTGTGGACTCTCTCGTGCGGGTCTCTGCCATAGAATGGGCCGGTGTACTCCACCATAAACATTAAAGGCCCAATTGCATCCTGTTGAAAGTTGGGCTCTTTGGTCTTATGGGCTTTAAGGAACGTCATCTGTTTCTCAGGACTTTTTGAGTTCAAATCCCACATTTCGTATTTGTACGACAGAGAAATTAATTTCAGATTACAAGGAACCAAAATTTACTCAAAATAGTTTATAATATTCTCTCCAGTCGCAGGATTCGTAAATATATTGGACAAAATCTATATCCTATGTACCGACTCCGAACATCGTACAAGTTCTTGGATTGAAGCCAGGGGTAAATTAAAAGTGGAACCCAACTTTAATCTGTTTTATGGTCTCGTGTGGGGTCATCTCAAAGTGAAAAAGATTACAATTCACAGTTCTATGGCGGCCGGGCATAACATTTTCCGACCTCATAGCTGGGACAAGTGCTTAAGTAGCACTAGCTCAATGATTTTATTGCTCCAAACTAAGTCATTACATATTTTTAATATAGTCACAACTGTCCATATCTCGATTTCCTCCCGCCACATATCAGCCTTTTTATACTAAGAGAAAATTTCTTGCCATGTACCCTCCACCTTATCCCAGTTGGCAGTTGCTCACAACGGGACGGATAACATACCCAAAGACAGACAACGCAAGCACATAATAAAAGCAGAACAAACAGTAGAAAGGGTAGATCTAATTAGGCTGCTTCTCTGCAAGCCCCGTACGTCCAGCATCGATCCACGGCACGCAGAGGAGCCGCAGATAGAGGAAGGAGAAACCGATCGACCACCTCAGAGCTTCTTACGGTACCAGAGAATCCCCTTGGACTTGTCCTCCTCGTCCGGCTCCACATAGATGCACTCCCTCGCCTCCCTCCAGGTGGCCTTGATGATGGGCGTCCCGTCGAAGCGGTAGTACTCCCCCAGCACCTTCTTAATGGCCTCCGTCGCCTCCATGGCGTGGTAGTGCGGCATCGACGAGAACAGGTGGTGCAGCACATGGGTGTCGGCGACGTGGTGGACGACCCTGTTCAGGAACCCGTAGTCCCTATCCACTGTTGCCAGTGCCCCTCGCAGCCAATCCCACTCCGACGAGTCGAAGTGCGGCAGCGCCAGGTGAGTGTGGTGAAGGTAAGTGATCAGCACCAGCAGCCCGTTCACCCCCAGCAGTGGCACCCCGTACACCCGCATCAGCCACCCCCAGGAGTAGGCGCCGGCGAGGCGGAAGAGGAGATAGCCCATGCCGAAGAAGCCGACGTCGGAGATGATGATCTCCACGCGCTCCCGGTCGGAGTAGAGGGGGCTGTTGGGGTCGAAGTGGGAAGTCCAGCGCTGGTAGCGCCGGCCGGAGATGTTGAAGGCAAGGTACGCCGGCCAGCCGAGGGTGAGGGAGACGAAGAGGTAGAGGAAGCGACCAGGGGGGTTGTTGAGGAGGAACTTGAGGAAGCGGGGAAGGGTGGCCAGGGTCTTGGGTATGTACACCTCGTCGGTGTCCATGCTGCCGGTGTTGGCGTGGTGGCGGCGGTGGCTGTGCTTCCAGGAGAAGTAGGGGCAGAGGAGAGAGGAGTGCAGGACCCATCCGACGACGTCATTAAGAAGGCCGTAGTCAGAGAAGGCCTGGTGGCCGCACTCGTGGGCGATGACCCAGACGCCAGTGAGGACGCTGCCCTGGGCGACCCAGTAGAGGGGCCAGGCGAGGAGGCGGAGAGGAGAGGGCAGGGAGGGGATGCAGACGATGGCGAGGTAGAAAAGAGCGGAGGCGGCGGCAAGGTCGCGGACGACGTAGGAGAAGGAGCGGATCACGGAGCGCTGGAAGCAGTGAGGGGGGATGGCCTTACGGATGTCGTTCAGGGTGAAGGGGGGACTCTCGGAAGGAGCCCGGTGGTAGTAGCCGTAAGGGTCCTCTGGATGGGCGTTCTTCTTCTCCTCCTCGGCGGACATCCTGCCACCGGCGCCCATTTCCGCCGCCGCTGCTGCTTCCACTGCCCTCCCTGAGCTCTCACTCCACTGCAGTGTGTAGTGGGTTCTGATATAGCCAATGGGATCCTGGTGTGATCTGGTCTGCTTTCGGCTCGGGGCCCCGAATTTATAGGCGCCCGGGGGCCGCCAAGTTGGATTTCCATTGGATCTCGGAGTCTTGGGACCCACCTTAGTTTGACTGCATGGACCCACCTAAGTTTGACCACATTGATGGACATCAACTTGTAGTTGCTCATGTTAAAACTTTAAGGATTGGTGGCGTGGAGATGTTAAAGATCATTACGAATTAATCTTCATAACACTAGCCATGTAAATGTTAAGAAAGTCTGGTCTGTTGTAATTGAGAACGATAGTTTTTATATTTCTTAAATGAGGTTAGCAATATGTCTGAGACAGGTATTACAAAATTATTTTTCAATCTCATTGCTTTGTCATGAATTATGGCTGTATCTGACAGACTGTTTAATTATCACTTATTTCGTAACTTCACATGATTCCCCCGGTTCAGCTTAATTACTTTGATGGAGAAAGGTTTATTGCACTCCTCAAAGTGTAATTTTGTCGTGTCAAATTATAATTTTACTCTCCCATTGATCTATTTCATCATGAATTGTGTACTTCTTCATAAAGTGAATGATTAGATAGACCAATAAAAAAACGAAAGTGCAATAAAAAAAACAAAAGTGCAATAAAATTACACTTTGGACAGTGTAGTAAATCTTTATCTACTTTGATGAGAGAAAGAGTCATATATACATGTGGGTTAAGTATACAGCTTCTTTTTCCCCCAGTTCTAGCCGCGAAGGCTCTATATTAGGATCGATGCGATCGATCGATGGTATTAAATTTGATCTGTGAAAGATGCTTTGACTTATATATATTGCTATAGTTGTTGATCCAAAACAAAAAAAGAGAGACTTATATAGCTAGTTAAGGTTAACATTAAATTCAAGTATAATATCTTTGCTATACTTGATATATTCATCATAATAAAGCAAAAAAATCGAAAGGCGGGGGTTGATTTTTTAGCATAACGGGGCGTGGTAATTAATATGATACGGTGCAGCGGTGTATCGGTATTTTCAAATCTCTCAAATAAGTTTTTTTTTAAATTAAAAAAAAGTATTATTATAATTCATGCGTACATCGATACGACTCTATCACGATATGATCTGATCGGTACGCCAACCATATTCTTGAGATCGAATATTTATCCTTTTTTATCTTCTAACATTCTTTTGCCCACTCTATACCATATAACATTTCTGTAATATCTCACCTCTATCTTGACATAAAAATATCTCACAATATTCGTATTTATGGGGTTCGTGAGTACTGTCAATGTTTCCAAAGGCTGGCTAGAGACGCCACCGCGCAATCACGCAAGCATCAGTCACAATAAAATTAATGATCCGTCGACCATGCTCAACGATTATTATTCTATTCCTTCCCCGTCAACAAAGAACGGCCTGATCAAGATATCTAACCTAATATTTACCACAGATGGGAGTGACCGCATGATAGACTGGCTTAATTGATGGCCGAGAGTATATATATATACTATCGATATTCCGATCTATATCCTTAAATCTTTATATTAACACACTATTTCTTCTCAATTACATCTCTGGTTCTGCTATGATTTAATCTATGAAATAAAAGAAATATTTTATTAACATGTGAATATAACAGTTAAATAAGACATAAAATATTAAAATATTATTTTTCAAGAGGGAATTGGAGAGAGAAATGACTCCATTTGGATAGACCAGGTGGGGTTAATTGGGTTGGGCTAGGTGGAGAGAGAGCTGTAAAAAAACAATCTTTTTTTCGGGAGAGTACTAGTTGTGGTTAGGTTAAATAGATGAAATCAAACACTAGTCATATACATGATGAAATATACATAATATACAAATTTCAGAAATATATATATTTGAATATGATATATTTCAAGAATATAAATATATATTTTTGGATGTAATTCTTTTTCACCCCATGTTTTATTAATGGATCTGAAGACTGATGGGATTTGAGACATGAAAAATTCTTTAAACTTTAAAATAGTATACGAGGTAAGGGTGTCAATGGGCCGGGCCCGGACCGGGCCTTGCTAGGCCCGGCCCAGGCCCGATTTTCTAAAAGTCGGCCTGGGCCCGGTCCAGGCCCAATTTTTTAAAAGTCGGCCCGGGCCCGACCCAGGCCCAATTTTTTAAAAGTCGGCCCGGGCCCGATTCAGACCCGAAAAAGCCTGAAAAGCCCGGCCCGGCCCAAAAATATTATTTTTATTTATATAATATGTAATATATCTACTCTAACTCATTTTGCCATCTAATTTTTAGAAAATTTTGGACGGTTTTGTTATGTATCAGAAATGTTTAAAAAAAAATTAAAAGAAAAATTGGGTGCATAGTTTTAATTTATAAAAGATTATATTTGGAGTAGATTTATTGTGAAAAAAATGAATATAATTCTCTTTTAAATATAAATTTTATGTTTAACATAAATTATATTTATATTTTTCGGGCCGGCCGGGCCGGGCCTCACAAAGCCCAAGTCCGACCCTATTTTTTTCTGGGCCAGACCGGGCCGGGCCAAAACTTTTTAGCGAACTCATTTTTCCGGCTCAAGCCCGGTTAAAACCGGGCCGGGCTTCCGGGCCTCCGGGCCGGCCCGGCCCAATTGACACCCTTAATACGATGCCATGTCTTCTTTAGGGTCGTTTCTTACTCTAAATTTTATCGAAGTACTCATATGAAACTATGAAAATTTTGGATATAGGAAGGCTGCAACTAGAAAAATTACAGTTAGTGCCTCTCAATAAATGATCATTTATATATGGGTAAATTAATTAGAATTTTTTCTCAAATTTTGACTTATTTGTTAGTTTCTAATAGAATTGTAACTCATTACAATAAGTGTTATCACCTGTTACAGTATACGTTAAGTTCTATTACAGTAAGGACCTCTCTATTACAGTCAGAAATTTTTAATTAATTTATATATATATATATATATACTTGACTGCTCATTAAATATTGCACATAAGATAATGAGAGGGCGACTTCTTTCGTCTTCTACTATCCCAAAAGTCTTGAAAACTTTAAAATATGAAGAGATGGAACATAATATTGCCTATACGCAAACAAACATTTTGATATGCATCTACCTGTTCTCCGCGCCTGACAAGCCAGGGTTGGCCGTCGTGGCAGGAGTAGCCGCCGGTACATCGGTCGTCGCCGGCTCTGTTGCCGCCGGACTAAAGCAGGTTAAGATACTGCAACCGGGAGAAAATTCGAACACGGGCGAGTAGGCGTGCTTATTAAACACAATTTGATGATCTCCTCGCTCCGTAGGTCGGAACCTGGCAGAGACTGTTTTTTTCCTTTTTTTTGGCTAGCGATAACCCCCATTTTATGTGCCTTTGTACTGATTTAAAAATTGATGTATCGTAGATCTTAACTTTGAGTATATTTATATTTATGTTATCTCACTTAACTAAAAAAATCTCAAACTTACGCACCCAAAAGATTATATATAAGTTAGGTGTTCACTTGTATTCTACATGAGAATGATTTTGTTTATTTTTATATTATATTTAAGTGTAATATGATTAGATAATAAATTTATGTGACACTTTTTATATGGGGAGTGATAAAGTGACAATGACATAATTTATTATCTAATCATATTACACTTAAGTATAATATAAACGTGTATTAAAATTTTTCATTCTAAAATTTTTACTTAAAAATAAAAAAAGAATAAATCAATTAAGAGTCTCTATCAGATTTTTTATTTATTTATTAATCTCTAATAGAGGTGTAACTCATTACAGTTAATATTATCACTTGTTACAGTATACGTTAAATCTTGTTACAATAGAACCTCACTATTAAAGTCAAAAAATTTTAATTAATTTACTCTAAAAGATAATAATATTAATCACATAGAAATTGAAAATTCTAAACCTATATCCTTTGAAGATTACATATAAATTAAAGACGCATCTACAAAGATCGAGACCTCATGTGACCATAGGCAGGAGATCTAACCGATGTGCACCACGCGCAGCCGGGGTGGTCCTCTGACAGAGACTATTCTCTCCCCCGGTGGCAGCGCGCTCCTTGGATATTAACCACGCAGCCGCCGTCTCTGAACACGGCCACACCAGCAAGACCACCCGGCGGCCGGCAGCTGGAACTAGTGCTCCAACCGCTTACGTACGTCGACACGACAATCTACACAAGAAAACAAAAAAATACAAAGCTAGCTAGACGAGAAGGCTTACGTACGTCGACCACCAGCACGAGCAAACAAATGAGCAAACTAGCTAAAAGAAGGTAGGGGACTGAACATATGACTCTTGTCATATCATCCCAGACGCTTGGCGACACCATTTATCGGCCGCCCAACTTGACCGCAGACACACCCAAACCCCCCGACCAGTAAACGTTTTTTATTGTCTTCTACGATGGATACTATATTTTTTTAATACTGTTCATTTTTCATCTTTTTTTAATCTTCTATTTATACAAATAATTAGTGAAAATATTTATCTAAGAATTAAATAGATAATTATAATTTTTACTTTTTATGTTAAAATTATTACATAAAAAATTATTTTCTAATAAAAATGTTTTACATGCAACCAAATGGAGAGTAGATCCTCCATACTCTCTCGTCTCCTCCACTCCATTTGACAGGGGGAGGCCACCGCGTCAGTGACGGGACTCGATAAGTAATTTTATTAAGAAATAGAGAAAGAGATAAAGAAAAAAAACTCATATTATCTCTTATTATCTTACTTTGCACCGTTTGCTTAATCTTTTTAGCCTATTAATTGATCGACATACAGGTAGGTTACATTTCGAATTACTAAATTTTCTAATAATCCACAACTTTTGTAGTCATGAGGCTTATGAGAATTTAGTTCCCTACGTGTCGGCGATGCCCGACAGTGCCAACGCGCCTCTCGCGTCAAGTGCCGCGCCTCTCCCTCTTCTCTCTCTCCTTTAACTCTCCTCCTTCTCTTCCTATAAATACCCCCCTAGGGGTGAAAAGAAGGTGTGGATTTTTGTGTGAGGACTTTTTGGCTTGTGGAGAGAGAAGGTGTTGTCCAAAAAGGGACAAAAGTTGCATTCTTTTTTTGGCGTCGACTTACGGTGATATCATGTCATCCCCAGTACTTGGGACTTAAGGCGTGGTATTATGTAGGTGCCTCTAGTAGCCGTCTATTTATCACTGTGAGGACTTGATATTCACGTTTTCCGCTATAAGATAAGTCTTTATTATTTTTTTTGTCACAAGACCCATTCTGCAAATAAAGTTGTTAAAAGGGTAAATAACTTGATGTTTGAGCCTGATTCCTCCTTCTTTCTCATTTTGCTTTGTAACTATGTTGAAATCCCCCATCATAATAAGAGGTGAAGGAATTAGACTTATAAAATTGTGAATGTTGTTTCACAACTCCTTCCTACTAGATGCTTTATTAGGGCCACAAACATAAACAACATACCATTCTTTGCCATTGCTCTTGCCATCCAGTTTCTACACAAGACCACTAATGTAGCAATCTTGATTTTTAAATCTCAATAAAATAAAATTTTTAATTTAGTAAATGTGATAAATAGATTTAATTAGAATAAATGAGGAATAAGTGAAATAAAATAGGAATTAAATCAAGCCCATTAAATTAAAATCAATAATGGGTTGTGTAAATGTCTCAAATACAAAATAATGAGCCTAATTGAGAGGAGCCCATCATGGGATGGGAAATAATTAATCAAATTCCGTATGTAATAAATAAATAAATAGAAAGGGGTTTAAGATAAATGCTAAATAAGTCATATATATCCTAAAAAGGAGTTCTATACTTATCTTAACCCTTGCCCACGAAATTTGATCTCTTCTCAACCTAATTAGGAGATAAAGGAGGGGAAGTGGGAGATAAATATGAAAAATTCGGAGTTTTATGGAAGTAATGACTCTTAGGAAGGTTAGGACTCTATTAGCCAACAAAACACTCCTAGACCACAGTGGGAACTCTGGAGGACGGAGAGGAGGTGATTTGGACGTGGGAGCTTGGAGGAGGAGGGCTTGGAGTTCGGATTTTCGTCTTCATATTTCATCATCAAGCCCTAGGATCTTAAACGCGTGAAAAGTAGGCACTCTCTCAAGCTTAATTCGTATAAAAATTACCCTAGGTAGTCTTCTTGATCCCCTTCAAAAGCCCTCTCGTTTCGCTCTTTTTCGTTCATCCATGTGAGCAAATTAATTGTTGCAATCCCTGTCATGTCCATACACCCGAACCCTCTTCTTTACTTTAAATCCTTGCATGTACTTGATCCTATGCCCTGAATTTATTCTCTTAAATACTACTTGATACTGCCTTTCAAATGCCCCTATTGTTGAGCAACTACCCCTAAGTCTTTAAATAATAATGATTTTGCTATGACAAATCTTTAATATATATTTTGCTTCTAAAAAATCCCTAAATATGTATTTTCCATAATATAGATATATCACAAAAATTTCTAGACAGATTCAATGCCCAAAATTTTCTAAGGCACAGACTATCTCTATAGCCTACTGAATTCGACTGATGTATTCGACTCATTCAGAAGCTCAGTCACAAGTCTTGAAAATCTTTCTAAGTCCGCAACGTTACACTCACTACAAGAAAGAAACTGTTTAGCGACAGACAATTTCCGTCGCTATTCTGTCGCTGGAGGGCATGGCGGCAGAATAGCGGCAGGATAGCGACGGAACCGCGCCGCAGCTATATGTTGGACGCTAAATTAGCGATGGACCAGTTTCAGCCGCTACCCGTCGCTAATAGCGACGACTCAGCGACAGCAAATCGTCGCCGCCAAATCCGTCGCTAATTTAGGATGTAGTTATTATCAGCGGCAGCAAAATGTCCGTCGCTAATCTGTCGCTACCTGAGCGGCGGACAGATATTAGCGACAGATTTAACTGTCGCAAATCCGTGCCCAACTGCAATGATGAATATTTATCTTCGCAATTTCGTCGCTAAATAAATAAAAATATTATAATAAATTCTTTTAAAATATTTATATATTTGTATACCTATATACATTTTAATATGACAATTAACTAGAAATAAAATCACAATCACCATTCAAACATAAAAAAATCACATAAATAATTATTTCACACTAATTCAAATATCTTCTAAATATTTGCCAACAAGTCACAAAATTTATTACATAGATAATGAAGAAAATAAGATTAGAAAAGTCAAATGATGAGACTCCTAATCGTCTGCAAGATGAGTCTCTAGGTCGTCGCCATCTCCATCGCTGCTAACCTATTCTCCAACGACCTGCACACAAAAATAATTATTAGACATGTATGAATATGAAGAAGAAATAAGAGATCATTTTACATTAACAAATTATAAATGATTACACAAAAAATAAAGAATGATTACACTTCAACAATTAAAAATATAATTACCATTAGAATTTAAGTAAAATGTAAACCTCTGATGGAAGGAGCCGTAGTAGGAGAGGGAGGGCGGTGCCTCTAAGTGGAGTGTGAACCTGTAAAAAAATGATGAATGATTGAATTTTAATAATTATAAATATAATTACAAATATAATTTATGTAAAATGTAAACCTCTAAAGAAATGAGCCGTGGTTGGAGGGGGAGGGTGGTGTCCCGTAGCAGAGTGTGAACCTGAAGAAAAAATGAGGAATGATTAGACTTCAATTATTATAAATATAATTACAAATAAAATTTATGTAAAATGTAAACCACTGATGGAAGAAGCCGTGGTAGGAGGAGGAGGGTGGTGCCCCGTAGTAGAGTGTGAACCTGTAGAAAAAATGAGAAATGATTAGAGTTCAATAATTACAAATCTATAACTATATACTAGAAGAGACACTTCAAAATTTTCTTCTGTGAGAGACACTTCAAAATTTTCTTCTGTGTGCCACTATAACTCTAGGACAGGATATCCTCAGTAGATTTGATTAGAAGTAGTCCTTTCCATCAATTTTCCTTTGTTTTCTCTACAGTAGAGGAGCTGTCCCTTTTCACATGCCTAAAGGTTCAGAAACTCAAATTCTTTGCTCATGCATGCCGTTGGAAGTGAGTAGTGCAGAAATCTAATATGATTCCAAATACCTTTCTGTAGTTCCAGATGTGAAGGTTCTATGCTGTTTCTAATGACCTTTACACTGGAGATGCTAAATGTCATTTTAAGGTTCATATAAGAGAATATTGTGCCTTGGTATATTTTCATAGTGCATTTTTTACATGTGCTTATAGTCAGATAAGGAGGAGGGAGCCTCATCCAACTTGATAGGGAACACTAAGAATAAATAGAATCTCAAATGCTTAATTCATCATGTATATAGATGCAGTCCTTCTGCATACAAAAAAAGAACAGCAAATGTCAATGCATACACTTGTGTGCCTGCAGAGCAGTAACATTTACTGTTATAAACTTTTATAGATTCTTCTCTGCACCCATTTTCCTAATTATAGATTCATCACTATTTACAACAAACCTGTTGTACCATTAACCTTGGAGACAATATGGACAAAGAAATGATCATGTATTAAAGGCTGAAAATTGTTAGGAAAAAGGAAGCTGCCATGGTCTGGGGTTTTAATATCAACTATTTACATCAAATGGGGAGACAGAGAAGAACTTAAATGGCAGAAACCGGACAAAGGGTAGGTAAAGGTCCATTTTGATGGTGCAGCCAAACAAACAACCTCAAATCTGGAATCTGGAATAGGTTTTATAATTAGATGTTGTTCAGGTAATGTCAGGTTGGCAAGGCGTGAATATATAGACAGCATGTCCTGTTTAAAAGCAGAAGCATTAGCAGGCTGCAAAGCCATTTTGGAAATCAGAAACTTAATGACAAAAGCAAATGAGGATTTAAAAGAAGTGAGAGTGTCAGGATTACACACACTAAGAAACATGGGAATAGAGCTGCAGATTGGATCACTAAGGAAGCTAGGAAGACCAAATTAAGTATCCAGTGGACTCAGGCTCCTCCAAAAGAATTGGAATAGGTCTGCACCTGGACTTCTTTCTTTTACGGTTATGAATCTATCCGTCGGCTTACCCACAAAAAAAAAACTTCAACAAAGAGCAAGCACATTAAAATTTTTACTGGTTAAATAAAACATAAGAACACAGAGCAGTTAGATCACCAGATCTTCGGTGAGGAGGCAAAAGTAACATATAATTAAACAAAAAAATCAGCAAGAATAGAGGAGGCAGACGGTACATGCACACCATATTCTACGGGCTCTATCAGGCTAGGTGCAAAGGCATCAAAGCAGAATATATACCTCCCCCCGACACTTCACGGTAAAGGGTAATGTGGAGCTGCCTCTCCACATGTAGATACAACAAGAAAAGGATACATCATCAAAGTAAACTTAAGTATGAACTAAATATTATTCAAACAGAAAAGAATATTATAGGTAATCTGTTCTCCATAATTTCATTCTTTACAAAGAAATTAAAAGTGTGTCTAGAGCATGATTCATTGCAAAGCTTCTTTGGTCTTGTAGATATATCAATGGAAAATGTTATGTGGCAGATAATCAGACAAATCATTTGTCCGATTACCTCTGTCACTAACTGCTATGCAGGCAGAGATTTGTCTGATACCTTGTGCACCTAGCAATGTTCTATATAAATATATGCAAGCGTGTGTGTATATATAAGATTGTCTTGCTTTAATTGATTGTTGAAGTAGTTGAATAATAAACAGAGAGAGTAATAGCTAACCCCGTACAAGATAGATACAACTTTCACAAGCTCCATATCTTCGCATCTGCCCTGCGTACGTGTTGACACCTACATGAAGTGGAGAATTACTACAGCAAAGACTGGTTTAGGCGACTGCGCTGGTGTTTCACCAAGGTGAGCCCTAAATTATCACAATCCATTTGTCAGATAATCTTGTGAATCACCCTAATTAACCTGATCTTCTCCACAACATCAGGAGCAAAAACCTAATCTGCCCAGGATCTTTACTTCACTGGCTGAGAGTTTAGCCACAGAGGGGAGGAGGGCGACGGGGTGAGAGAGGCGCTGGCGAGAGAGAGTGAGAGACTTACCGACGATGGCGGCGAGACGCTCGACGGAGGGGGGAGATGCAGAATGTCGGCGACTGGCGAGCAACGATGGCCGGCAGCGTGCCTCCGGTGACGGGCGAGCGATGATGGCGGGACGCTCGGCGCGGGGGGGGCCGGGGGGGGGGGGGGGTATGCAGGACGTCGGCGACGATGGCGGCACCGTGCCTCCGACGACGGGCGAGGGAACTCCGAGATGAGGAGAAGAAGAGAAAGGGGGGAAACGGAAGCGTGCCTCCAACGACGGGAGAGGAAACTCCGAGATGAGGGGAAGAGAGAAAGGGGGGAAACGGTGGGGGGTTTCGACCGAACGGGGGGGGGGGGGGGGGGGCGGAAGCAGGGAAAGGGACTGGGCAGCTATAATTAATCAATTAATCAGCGACGGAATGGCAACAACCAAAATTTCCGTCGCCAATCAGTTCGCTATATAGCGACAGATATAGCTGCCAACAGTTTTCCGTCGCTAACTCACCGCCTAAAATTACTATGGCGCCGGAAAAGTAGTGTGTCGCTGACCTGTCGCTAATTAGCGACGGATTAGCGACGATAGATTGTCCGTCGCTAAATACTGTCGCTAAACAGTTTTTTTCTTGTAGTGACTGTATTCGACTCATGACTTCGACTCACTCTTTTACACTGTATTCGATTCAAGACTTCGACTCACCGTTAAACATCATTCGACTCACCACCTCGACTCAGTCTTACACTACATTCGACTAATTGTTGCTCTATTGTAGTCGATTTACATAGTTCCTACTGTAGTCAAATCATGCTTACTTCTAAGTCGAATTAACTATTCTACTGCATTTGACTACACTGTTAGTTGTGTACTTGTACCTTTTTCAGTTCTATCTGTCAGGAAATATTTCTATTAGTTCTTTGTTAAATCTTAAACTTCTTAAGTATAAAATCAGTGACAAATTTCATGATCATTATTTTAATATATTTCTTCTGACGAAATTCAGTACATTCGAAATTATGCAAAATATTCTTTGCAATTTATTTCTAGTCTTATAGTCTTAGTGTCCTTTGCCTCAGTCTATATCTTCTAAGAGACACAAAGCATTTATGTAAGTTTCATACGCATGGCTTCTGACCATCTCACCTATCACTGACAGACCCATACTTTACCTTTTTGTCTGTCTGCTTTATTCTCTGAAATGACTAAGAATACTAGGTTCCATACTGTTTGTTGTACTCCACTGACCCACCTACCACAAAGGTATGGAGATGCTTTTGTCTTTGTCTTGTCCTTGCTAAACAGGCATTTATTAGAGCACATGTCTGGCATCGGTTGCTCAGCTCAAAACTTTAAATAGCTTATCTTCTAGCTATATCAACTGCTCCTATTTCTGAAGACCTTGGAAAGAGACCAAAATTCGTGGCCCTTTGGATAAAACTTCCAAGATCCAAAGGATCCCCAAGACTATCTCCAAACGACTAAGAACACAACAGCCATCTTACTCCAACGGCTATCTTCTCCAAACGGCTAGTTTTTGAAGACTATAAAAAAATGAAGAAAGCTCTTGAAGAAACAACAACAAGGCATAGTGTTCAAGACAATTTCTTGAAAGCTCATCTTGCGTTCTTCAAGCTCTCTCAAAGCCTTCCTGCTCAAGTTCTTATTTAAGAGAATCTCTTCAGAAATTCCTGTTCTGAAGATCTGTCTTTTGGGTGGCAACTGTAATTGCTTTTATTTCAAAGTCCACCCAAGTAGCTTCAGCTATGATTTAGATTGAACTCCTTATCTTTCAATCCTGCTGAAAAGTGTGTGTTCTGTGCTCATTCTTGAGGCAAACACACAAGAGTTTCTTCCTTCATTTCTGTTGTAATTTCTGCAGAAATTTGATTCTGCATTGTCGCTCTTGTGAAGGGAAGGTCTTTGGTATAAGGCAGTCTTGTTTACCCTTGTTTTAGGGAAGACTTGCTTTGGAGCAAGTGGGTGTTGTAATTTCCTCTCAAGGGTGAGAGAAGGCCAAGTTGATTGGCAGTTTAGTGAAATCTCAAGTGGTTGGCTTGAGGACTGGATGTAGGACTTCCATGTGAGAAGGGCCGAACTAGGATAAATCTCTTGTGCAATTTTCTGTGTGATTGTTTTCCGCCAAGTTCACACTTGAATCACACACACCACACCAAGTACTAACACATCTACTTAGTGTTGTGTTTTTCAGAAGAATTTTGAAAAGTTAGAAAATCCTATTCACCCCCCCCCCTCTAGGACTGTGAATCTACCATTTCGATCGAACACCTATTTACCCTAATTTTCATCTTGTATCAGTGGCAAATTAATTCATTGTTCCTTGACTGTGCATATTTAGGTTAAAGAAAAGTAACCTAGTCAAGCATGCTCTATACATGACTGTTTTCTAATTAATTGTGACCAGTGAAAGATCTCCCTATCTACTCTCGTTTAAAGTTAGTTTCATGGTTTATGGATCACTACGTGATTTAATATCGATTTTTGAAGTGACTGATATCATGTTTGGAAGGGATGGAACCCACCCAAAAAGGGGGAAATCTTCTTTTCTGGGCTCAGGCGGCCTTCTGGTGTCGCGACGGCCCGATCCATCGCGATATCAGAGGGGGTCGCGATAGGAAGAACCGTCGTGTTCTGAACGCGACGGGTCGATATGTCGTGACCTGCCCCCGGTTCAACCCAGCGTCCGGTTCAGCAGAATGCGACCAAACAAAGTGGAGGGACCTGATTGCGACCGTTAACCCCATCGCGAACTCAACCCTGAATGCGCCGGTCAGCCTTGTCGTGACCTGATCGCGACAGCACTCTGCATCGCGATAGCAACAGAACGGCCAGAACCCTGATTTGCCTTCATGACCCTGTTATTTAACCCCAACAATTCATGCGTTTAACCCTAATTAGGCACCATCATGAACAGTACGACCTATAAATTATTAAGGGGTAATATCCGCATAATATTAATTAGTTTTAAAAGTCATGTGCACAATCATACATGCTCTTGATTTCTTACACATACACACACTGAACATCCATGTTTTCCATGAGATCCTATTAATTCACTCAATAATATATCTGGTTATTAAGTGAAATAAATTACTCAATTTTCTCTATTTAAATAATTACACTTGTCTTCATTTTCTCGTGCATTTTATACACTGTTACCGCTTCCCTCGGCCTTCGAGCACTCGAGGCACGACGGACCCTAGTTTTCTACACACTCTCTTGACATGGACCACCTCTCCACCAGGAAGACTCCTGACTGGACCAGGGAATCCTTGTCAAGGCCTCCATAAGTCTTCTTGACTTTGGCGCACGTCCTCAGCCGACGAGCTGGTTGTACCGTAAAACCCGTTACACCATAGGGATCAGTACGATCCATGGCCTTAGTGTTTCCTTTTTACCTCGTGATCACGTCGGACCATCTAGCCTGTGTTCATAGCACGGCTAGTGGGTGGTGTTGACTTTCTACCAGACTGTCGGTACCTGACCTGGTGCTGTGCAACTGTTTACTATTGTGGTTAACGTTGTTTTACGATTGTACCCTATCTCATCTACTATCTCGTTACTCTCATCTGTTCACTTTCACTCTTTACTCTCGTCTGTTCACTTTCACTCTTTACTCTCATTTATTTCGTTTATTACTCTCATCTATTCTTGGTACTCTACTTGGCTATTAAATTGATTGTCTAAGATAACAAACATGACTATGCTAGGCAACATTATAAGGGCCCGATCTGGTCCTTGGGAGGAGCACCTAAAAGGCTATAACTCATGAGGGTCTAATGATCTGGGTGATAGCATACACCTAATGCATGACACGCAAGATTTAATCTATGACAATCAATCAATCATTTGTTTGTTACTTGAACTCGGGGTTGAAAGAATACCGACCCATACTTGCTATTGTGACTAGTTTACTTACTATCACGTGATATGGCCAATTCTTGTGATGTTATATGAATGTGCTATTGTTTCACGTTATCTTGTTACGTCGTTCTCTTGACTATACATGACTACTCGTCCTAGTATCCTGCCTTATAAAGATATTAATTATTTAAAGCATACTTATTCTCATGAGATATTAAGTCCTACTGGGCAATATTCGCTCATCCTACATTATTATTTTATGTGTTCAGGTGAGTTGGATGGTGACCACACTCATGAGGATGGGAACGAGGACGAAGTCCAAGAGTGACCAGTTTCAGCGACCCTTGCTTTAGTAGTTACTTAGTATAGTTTTGAGTCAGATAGTTTGTGACGGACCACATCGTTCAAACCCGTTAACCTGATAACGAGCCTGACACGACTCTGCCTCCCGCGAACGAGCCGAAGCTTCGCAAAGGATATCATTCACATAAGTCCGTAGAAATATAAAGGAAACAACTGAATAGAAGTAAACTTTCCATTCCACAAATATTTACATGAGATTTATATAGGATTTACATAGCCAGTCCTTCAACTAAAACCATAAACTAGTACAACAGAACCTGGGGCATACCCCGAGGTGTACAAAGAGAGAGAATTACACTACTGGTGGTGGCGCAGACCCTGCTCCTCTACAGTGCGAACCGGAACTAGAAGACGGTTGGGAAGCCTCCTGCTCTCCCTCACCTGAAAGGAGTGGGGGGGGGGGGGGGGTGAGCCTCGCTAGTCACTGGCTCAGTAGGGAAACTCCCCCAAAAGAAACCGAGCAAACCACAACTCAAGCAACTAACAGGAAGCTATGCTATAGCAATTTATAGAGTTATCTAAGCAGGATATTAAAGCTGTAACTTACTTACCGCTTACCGACCTTGAACGCAGTTTAAATAAATAAACGTAAAACCCAAACAGGTGTACGAGCTAAAGTAGGTAGACGCCAAACTCGGGTCACGTAGCTTGGCTCGCGACACCAGCAACCAACCCGGACAAACACACAGGTCTACCTCTCAGTCTCGCAGCCACGGACGAAAGGTCTAACTGCTGCTCCACTAAACCAAACAAGAACTGTGGAGACCAACCAAACTACCACACCTGCAGGTCACACACATCGCAAGCCCATGCCTAACACCTTTAGGGACTCTGGCCCAAGCTCCCTAAAGTGAGGCACTGGAAACAAGACTAGCTGGGGTCCAGTACGTCTACTGGTGTCCGTCCCCCCAACTACGAGCGCGCTACAAGTGACTAAACAACAAACTCTCACAATTCGCTGTCCCTGCCGTCTTTCCCTCAGTCGGACAACAACTGTCCCCGAGAACGAGGGTGTTTAGGAAGACGAGAAGACCCTGACGGTACCACTATACCGGGACAAACCCCGAGCACACCCACGTGCTTGGCTCACCTCGGAACCTGGGGCTCCCAACTGAAGAGGTAACCACGGAAGGCGTAACACTACCTGTCACGCACACAAAAACTCGAGCACGCTACACAAACCATGTGAACACACACGGGTCACTGAAACCAGACACACACTCTCAGCCACGTGAGCCTGCAGCTCACTAGGTGAACCGCATTCCCAAGGAGCACAACAAGTGCCGAAGCACCACTAAACATTTCTACACACATTAGTTAACCATGCCATGCATCAGTTAAACAGAAACATATACATACATTAACATTTGTATGCAAATAGTAACCCTCGGTTGTGATCGTGACAGAGGCTCGTTCAGGTAGCGACGCCCCGACATGTCGCAACCAAGAGCGCGAACGCGACGTGTCGTCCTATCGCGTTCTGATCGCGACAGGGGAGACCGTCGCCTTCGCAGGCGAAAAACCCTAACTGGGTCCCCTTCGCCAGAAAACCCCCATAACCCTGTCAAACTTGGTTTTCAATCCATTTTTCATGCTCTTTGTGATGCCCTAGCATGCTTTCTATGGTTCTTAAAGCAAGTACCACATCACACGACACACACATAGCAATTCCACGAAGGAAAAGGGTAGAATCTCCCTACCTTCTATGAAGAACACGGAAACGAGCGATAATCTGACGTTCCTTTCGCTCCACATGCGATCCTCGCAGCAAGGTCACCCCCGACCAACGCCCAGAAACTCAAATCGCCCAGCAAATCTCGAGCGACTCCTCCCCTGGCCGAGCAAAGCTTGTGAAAGCTCTGTTCTGCCAGGGTTTCTTAAAAATGCAGCTCGGTTGGGAACACGACGTATCGCTACGTCGCAACCAGGTCGCGACGCGGCTGCCCGTCGCGATCAGCCTGTCGACGTCAACACACCTGCCCCGCGCACGACATGCGGCGCGCATGCAGACGATGAGTCAAAACAGCGGCAACCAGAATGCGACGTCCCCAGGTGTCACGATGAGAACTCGACGGACCCCTCTGTCGCGTTCAGAGACAGAGAATAAACTAGCAATTCAGGCCAACTAGTTGGCCCACAACACACCAGAAACCTGTGTAAGCACCTGCTATACACAACATGGGCCACACACTGACCACCACAACTGATATAAGATGATCCGAACATTCGATACACTACATTACTATCACCTAAAAGAAATTTCGTCCTGGAAATTTAAAGCGGAACCCGATATCAAAAATTTTCTTTTAGAATTAACAGGGTACTATTACCTAAAAGATTTAAAAGCTTACTCAAACAAATATGGATATGTCTTCATCATTTCCTCTGCTAGTTCCCAAGTATCTTCACCGCCCTGCCTGTTTTCCCATCTGACTTTTACCAAATCAATATTCTTATTTCTGAGCTTTTGGGTTCTGCGGCCTGATGATTGCCATCACCCGACCTCGACCTCCTCTCTGGAAAGGGGTTCCTCTGCCTCTCTCTACTGACGGTTGATAAGTCTGCTACTATTGCTGCTGAGTGCCTCTACCATAACCATATCCTCGAGATAGACAATCCCTGGCATAATGTCCTGGCTGACCACAAGCATAACACGTGACCCCCCGAAAAGCTGCAGACTGACCTGCGGTACTCTGCTGGGACTCCTCTGGAACCGGTGGCCTGTGGCCACGCCCCTGCTAGAAACCACCATGCTGGAAACCCTGTTGCCTGCCTCTGCCTCGTCCTCCACCTTGGAAGAATTTCTTGATCTGCTTACCCCACTTAGCTATCTCGGACGATGATGCTCCTGAGGGTGCCTTTCCTTTGCTGATGCCCTGCGATTGCTGGGGAAGTCGGAAGCTACCTGAACCTCCCACCTGAGACTGACTCTATCTAGCATGCAAGGTCCTCTCCAACACGGCTGCCTGCTGTGCCGCCTCCTCTACTGTCCTGCACATCAGTGAAGCTACTGTATCCTGCAACTTAGACCACAATCCCCTAATAAAATACTCCACCATTATTGTATGATCAGTCACCACATAAGGGGCATACCTACTCAATGCCATGAATCTCATCTGATATTCCATCACGGACAATCTCCCTTGCTGCAAAGTTCTAAACTGCTCCCTCTTTGCCTACTGGACCTGAAGTGGAAAGAACGTATCATTGAAGACCATCAGAAACTCTACTCAAGTAATCCCATCTTCTGTCCTTTCTGCAAAAACAGTCTGCAACTTGAGCCTCCACCATTCCTGAGCAAATCCCCTCAATTGATAGGTAGCAAGAATGACTCTGTCCTCTTGCGGACACCTCATAGTCACAAATACTTTCTCGATCTCATGTATCCAATACTCTGCAGTATTTAGGTTAGGGCCACCTGAATAGGTAGGGGGCTGTAACCTCAGAAACCTCTCCACAAGAGCTGTAGACTCTTCTGTGATAGCTGGCCTTTCCGGTACTACCGGGTGTACAGGTACCACATGGGGTACCTCAACTCCTACTGGGGGTGTAACTGGGGCTACTGGCACTGCTTCCTCAATGACTGGTACCACTGACTGTGCGGGTGCTGGCTGATCCATCCTCATACGGATCTCCGTAAGACTTTCCCATATCCGCTCAATCATCCTCTGGGTAGGATCCTCTGGATCATCACCACCTCCTTCCCAATCTCTCCGGTCCACCATTTCTGGTCCTGAACAAATAATTTCCCAACCACACAACACAACTCATATCAACACAAAAACCCAGGGTCAACTACCAGCAGTGGGTTTAAGTAGAGAATAGGCTATGTAAATTTCATGTTCCTTTACACTTATACAGACTATGCTCTGATACCAACTGTGACGGACCGCATCGTTTAAACCCGTTAACCTGATAACGAGCCTGACACGACTCCGCCTCCCGCGAACGAGACGAAGCTTCGCAAGGGATATCATTCACATAAGTCCATAGAAATATAAAGGAAACAATTGAACAGAAGTAAACTTTCCATTCCACAGATATTTACATGAGATTTATATAGGATTTACATAGCCAGTCCTTCAACTAAAACCATAAACTAGTACAATAGAACCTGGGGTATACACCGAGGTGTACAAAGAGATAGAATTACACTGCTGGTGGTGGCGCAGACCCTGCTCCGCTACGGTGCGGCCCGGAACTAGAAGACGGTTGGGAAGCCTCCTGCTCTCCCTCACCTGAAAGGAGTGGGGGAGGGGGGTGAGCCTCGCTAGTCATTGGCTCAGTAGGGAAACTCCCCCAAAAGAAACCAAGAAAACCACAACTCAAGTAACTAACAGGAAGCTACGCTATAGCAATTTATAGAGTTATCTAAGCAGGATATTAAAGTTGTAACTTACTTACCGCTTACCGACCTTGAACGCAGTTTAAATAAATAAACAGAAAACCTAAACAGGCGTACGAGATAAAGTAGGTAGATGCCAAACTCGGGTCGCGTAGCCTGGCTCGCGACACCAACAACCAACCCGGACAAACACACAGGTCTACCTCTCAGTCTCGCAGCCACAGACGAAGGTAAACCAAACAAGAACTGTGGAGACCAACCAAACCACCACACCTGCAGGTCACACACCGCAGGCCCATGCCTAACACCTTTAGGGACTCTGGTCTAAGCTCCCTAAAGTGAGGCACTGGAAACAGGACTAGCTGGGGTCCAGTACGTCTACTGGTGTCCGTCCCCCCAACTACGAGCGCGCTACAAGCGACTAAACAACAAACTCTCACAAGTCGCTGTCCCTGCTGTCTTTCCCTCAGTCGGACGACAACTCTCCCCGAGAGCGAGGGTGTCCAGAAAGACGACAAGACCCTGATGGTACCACTGTACCGGGACAAACCTCGAGCACACCCACGTGCCTGGCTCACCTCGGAACCTGGGGCTCCCAACTGAAGAGGTAACCACGGAAGGCGTAACACTACCTGCCACGCACACAAAAACTCGAGCACGCTACACAAACCACGTGAACACACACGGGTCACCAAAACCAGACACACACTCTCAGCCACGTGAGCCTGCAGCTCACCACGTGAACCGCATTCCCAAGGAGCACAACAAGTGCCGAAGCACCACTAAACATTTCTACACACATCGGTTAACCATGCCATGCATCAGTTAAACAGAAACAGATACATACATTAACATTTATATGCAAATAGTAACCCTCGGCTGTGATCGCGACAGAGGCCCTGGTCGCGTTCAGGTAGCGACGCCCCGACATGTCGTAACCAAGAGTGCGAACGCGACGTATCGTCCTGTCGCGATCTGATCGCGACAGGGGAGACCGTTGCCTTCGCAGGCAAAAAACCCTAACTGGGTCCCCTTCGCCAGAAAACCCCCACAACCCTGTCAAACCTGGTTTTCAATCCATTTTTCATGCTCTTTGTGATGCCCTAGCATGCTTTCTATGGTTCTTAAAGCAAGTACCACATCACACGACACACACACAACAATTCCACGAAGGAAAAGGGTAGAATCTCCCTACCTTCTATGAAGAACACGGAAACATGCGATAATCCGGCGTTCCTTCCGCTCCACACGCGATCCTCGCCGCGAGGACACCCCCGACCAATGCCCAGAAACTCAAATCGTCCAGCAAACCTCGAGCGACTCCTCCCCTGGCCGAGCAGAGCTTGTGAAAGCTCTGTTTTGCTAGGGTTTCTTAAAAACGTAGCTCGGTTGGGAACGTGACGTATCGCTACGTCGCGACCAAGTCGCGACGCGGTTGCCCGTCGCGATCAGCCTGTCGACGTCAGCACACCCGCCCTGCGCACGACACGCGGCGCGCATGTAGACTACGAGCCAAAACATCGGCAACCATAACGCGACGTCCCTGGGTGTCGCGATGAGAACGCGACAGACCCCTCTGTCGCATTCAGAGACAGAGAATAAACTAGCAATTCAGGCCAACCAGCTGGCCCAATACGCACAAGAAACCTGTGTAAGCACCTGCTATACACAACATGGGCCACACACTGACCGCCACAACTGATATAAGACGATCCGAACAGTCGATACGCTACATAGTTCATTATGTAATAGTTTGATTTTCAATAAAGTACATTGGGCCCTAGTTTTGGCTCTGATTAGTAGTTGAAATAGTTAGTCCATGGATTTCGATGAGTTATTAGTGAATGTAATGGAGTTGGATGGATTATGAATAAAATTGAAGTTTATTTGGTACAATGGTTTGTTATTTATTTTCTCGCTCTGTACTATTTAATAACTGTAATTTTGCTCCGATATTCCGCGTCGGGGCGTTACAATATCATTCTTCCACCACACACATAGCCCTCCTGCCTTGCCTTGAGCTTCAACAATGTGAAATGAAGTTACATTTTTAACAGCCAGGAAATTTTCTACATGTGTTCTACATTTGGTTTTAGAGAGAAAGCAAATTAACATCCGTGTTAAGTGAGTGACTAGTCTGTTTGGTTGGGTGTAAAACCCCACCTAAGAAAACATTTTCTAGTAAAATTTTAGAAAGTAGGTTGTTTGGTACCTTGAAAAGGTACTTCACGAAAATGCTATCATTAAAATTGGGGGATTTTGGCATCCAAGATGAGAGCCTGTATGCCATTTTCCTCGGGGTTTTGTTTCGTTCGCTTGCCGCGCTCTCGATACTTTACCCCAACTAGAGCAGCAGCAATAGTAGGAGGATGACGACGATCACAGCTGGCAAGGTTGGTGTATCTCTTCCCTTATCGATCTTCTCTCCACGCTTCTTCGCAGTGGCTGCAATCTGTGCCCCTTTAGGTGCTCCTATGTCCCCCTCCTCAGATTTGCTGCCACATCTTCTTCCTCCGCCCCTATAGACAAACATATCCACTACCTTCTGTAGCCTTCGTGCTGCCCCTCTCTGTCAAATCTGCTATCGCATGCCCCTCATGTCGTCCCTATAGACAGACATATCTACCGCCCTTCATCGCTCCCTTCGTAGGCCTCCGCCTCGTTGGTTTCCTCTTTTCCCGCCACCTGTTTTCTTCTCCACCGCATGATAACCTAGATTTTACTGTTGGCTTCTCGATTTGGGGTTGAGTTGTTCGTGTGCTGCTTTATTGTTCTCTACTGTTGCGACGGTTTTGTTCTATCTTTATGTGCTCTTGTTAGGCTAATGTGTGTAAAAATATGTTGAAAGTGTCTTATTGTTGTCTGCTGATCAAATTGTTCTATCTATTTTTACTTTTCGCTAATTATTCGTATTGGGACGATGAAGGTTTATTTGCAATCAGGAATGCTATGCTCTATCTTCTTTCTTTCTATGGATTATGCTTGTGTAGTGTCAGATTTTTAACAAAATTATTTCCCCCATTGATCAATATGTTTGGTGTATATGTGGTTGGCTCTGCAAAAATTGACATCTATAGTTCGTATAGATGAGTGCAATGTCCTCTCTTTTATGATGTTGTGGGTATGTAGCATTTCCTTGGGTGAGAAGAAGAGATGAAGATGGGATATTAGGAGAGAGTTGGACATGGATCCCTTGGCAGGAAAATGAAAAGAGAACCGTAATTTTGGAGGATTGAAGACCAAGTAGTCCAATGGGATGCAAGTTTCGATATGAGGTGATTTTCATTTTGAAGTGATGAAGCTTGTAAAATCCAAACATATTACTTTTGTTGTAAATAATACGTGGAGTAGGGCACATCCATGGCAAAAATCGGATACACATATATGCATACAGAACCATAGCAAATAGGTATATGGAAATCGTCAAATAACAACAACCAAAAATTAGTATACATGAGATGAATTGCAGTAATGAACATGCTTAATTAAAGCAGAAACGAATGCAGTAGAAGTGCCTCTAAGGAGACTCCCCTTAGAGAAGATATCGCCCCCACAAATGTAGTGCGTAGGGTAAGGCGATCTCCTCCCAGGATGTCGAACGGGACGAAGCGTCGTCGCCGGAGAGAAGCACAGTCGGCGGGATGTAGGCGTCGACGTCACCGGCGGAGCGAGAGAGAGAGCAGCAGGACGACGAGCGGTTCCTCATAGCAGGAGTCGAAAAGACGCTTCTTCTATCGAGGTAATCTTGAGTGATATGGTCTAGCATAACCCCACCATTGTCTATAAGACATAGTCTCATGGACACTAGGGGTTATGAAGTCCTTAATTCCTTAGGGGCATCCAATGTAAGACTAAAGACCCCACACATAAGGACAACATAGCACAACTTTTGAGGTACCTTTTACTTTATCAACCTTGAGTTTTACCTTTCTTTTATATTGCCCCTTTTTCACCCATTATATCCAACAACTTTTTAGTTGCATTAGACATTCTATAGAAGACACAACAAATGGCCAAATCTAAATTAGAAGATAAGAATGATGTCTACATGGAGACAGCAAAATAAATGCTAGTCACCATAGACATACACAAAAACAATATAACTCGGATAAATGAAAAATCCACCTACATATAGCTTTTAATATATACCCAAGTTGTGAATATTTTTGTGGCAGTAAAAATGCAACTTTATCTGTAAACTGAAAGAATAAAACCGCCATCCATCACAAATGTATGTCATACAAGACATCAAGAATGATGCTAGCCTGTACTACCAACTCACACCTGAAGAACTGGTTGATAATAATTCTTTTTAACACTCTACGTTTGTTTTTTGATCAGATCAAGTTAAAAATTACACTTGTTTTTTTTTTCTACTGCGAATCAAACAAGGCTCTTCACTCGCTACATTGAGTATCACAAATGAGAAATCTTAGTTTCAGTGAATGTCTATTATTTTTTGGGTACCATGATTAAATTATCTCCATCATTAGTTATTGTTGCTAATCATAAGTTATTATTAACATATTTTTAAATTGTAGATGGATGTCAATGATTTTTCTTATGAAGATGAAAGGGATGCTACAATTGTAGGAGCTTTATCTGCATGTGTTGGGGTACTTGAAATATTTGTAATTAAATAATATTGATAATATTGGTGAACTAAATGAAAGTAAACCGAGGATTCCTTCTAGTACTCGGAATGAGATTAGGAGAAAATATGTGCAAAGTATCATCGGTGTTGATGATGCAACATCTATAAAGATTTTACACATGAATAGAATGACATTTTACCAATTATGTACAGTTGTATGCCGAAGGAATTTTTTGCATGACATTATCCATATTACTATGCAAGAGCAATTGCTTATGTTCTTGCTTGCTCTTGCATACAATCGCACATAACGTAAGAAATGGCATTATGAGTGTGAATTACCTTCGTCCTGAAGAGATTATTAACCGATATTTTAATCATGTTCTAAAGGCTCTTCGACAGCTACATAATGATTATATTCGACCTCCTAATACTGTTATTCGGGATGAGATTAGATCTAAAGAAATATATTGGCCATAGTTCAAGGTAAAGTCACGATATGCTTATAATTTTCAAATTATATCATTTTTTCATATGAGTTAACATTGTTTTGTTGCTAAATAGGATTGTGTTGGGACCATTAATGAGACTCATATTCTAACATCAGTTCCTTCTGATATTGTTGTGAGATTTCATGGTAAAACAGGTAAACCTACACAAAATGTCTTGGCCGCAGTGAGATTTGACATTACGTTTTCTTACGTATTAGCTGGTTGGGAGGGTTCTACACAAGATGTGTTAGTCTTGAACGATGCACTTCAAAGGCAAAATAGATTTATTGTACCGAATGGTAATCCTTTGCGTATGTCATACTTAAATGTCTTTCAATAAAATATTTCTATTGACATGTATTATTATTCACAATTAATGACAATTTTTTTTCAATGTAGGAAAATATTTTCTTGTAGATGCTGGCTATTCTACAAGATCGGATTTTATATCTCCATATCATGGCATCTGATATCATCTTAAACTAAAAATAAAGAGTTCTTTAACTTACGACATTCTTCTTTAAGAACAACCGTTGAGAGAGCATACTCCTACTAACAATAAATAGTTGTTTAACTTACGACATTCTTCTTTAAGAACAACCATTGAGCGAGCTTTTGGCCTTTTGAGGAGACATTTTCGTATCATAAATGAAACTCCTTGTTTACCATTTCCTACTCAAGTTGAGATTGTATTAGTGTGTAATTATATTTTGTATAATTTTATTTTAGGATTAAATACAAATGATGAGTTTCTTAATGAGATAACTATAAAAGAGTCTACTCAATTAATATCAAGACGAAAGACTAGGAGAGAAGAAAGAGAGGACAATGCAATGTGGGCATCGATAAGGGATAGAATAGCAAATGAGATATGGAATGACTATTCTAAGTGACTCTTTTTTATCCAACTATTTTTAGACATCAAGTGTTATGTGAACTTTTTTGTGATGTGGAATTACTTTTTTGCAAGAACTTTCTTTACATGAAACTATTTATGCTTGCTTGTGATTGTTTAAATGTGAATTGTAATTTTATTTTTAGGATGAAAAGTTTTTAGTCACAAGATACTAGTTCCTCTAAGAAAGGTAATAACAATTTTCGATAGAGCACAACAAAAATGTTTAGTAGAACAAGCTACCAACGGAACGAAGGTAGACAAGAGCTTTAAAAGGCCGGCATTTGTCGTTGTTGCTCGTACTGTTAGTGAGAAGTTTAAGGTGACATGTTTTGACTGTAATGTGAAAAGTCATTTGAGGACATTGAAGACAAAGTATGCTGCTATAAAGAAATTGAAAGGAATGAGTGGAGTTGGCTAGGAGGATGATGTGAAAAATGATAACTATTCATAATGATGCTTTTAATTAGTATATTGTTGTAAGTTTTCTTATTTTTTAAATTTCTCATGAAATATTTTTATATGTTTTGATGATAATATTTGATATATTTCTGTAGGCACATCAAAAGGATGAACCATATATTAACAAGTCTATTGAATGTATGATGAGTTAGTTGTCATTTGTGGAGATGATCAAGCAACTGAGAGTTTTTTCACAAATAGTAGAAGACCCCGTGGGTGATATGGATAGTACTTCCGTAAATGAAGCGAATGAGGAGATATCAGAGACTCCACTTAGGAGTGTCGAATATCATTCCACATCATCTGAGCAAGTAAAAAGAGAAAGAAAACAGAGGAGAGATCTTGATTATAAGATTGATCTGCTGACAAATAAAATAGGAGATATAGCTCCAACTTTATCAAAGAGTCGTAATCGTGATATTTCTATGGAGTTATATGTAGAAGTGATGAAATGTAAGGGGTACGATAAATCTGAATTAGTAAAAACATTTGATTACCTCCTTACGAATGAGATTCAAGCAAGATCTTTTCTACCTCGAGATGATACACTGCGTCAAATGTGGTTGGAAGACTTCTTTGGGTTAAAACCTTCGTGTGGTAAAGATCTTCTTAATTTACCCTTAGTTGAATTTCTTATTAAGAAAGTTGGCATCCAAATTTATCATGATAAAGTAATTTTTATGCCAGTCATATGATTTCTTTAAATTGTTTTTGAAATTCCAATAAAGATATTTGAAGAAAAAAAATGGAGAAAAATTTTTCCTTGGAGAAAAAATTGTTCTCCACAGGTGTTTGAAGAATAAGCTTTGACGCCCATTGCACGTGAGCATATTCATGGAATTCAAGTTAAAAGATTTCAGATGTGGAGAAATGGGACATAGAAGTGCATGTTGTAGAGAAGGAGACCGCCAACAAGAGGAGGGTCACTAGAGGAAACATCAATTTGAAGATGTCACAAGACCAAGCTAAAAAAAAATGAGGGTCAATGGATTGAGGTTACTTAGACGAGAAAAGGGTGCAAGCCTAATTATACAGATGATATGCAGAAACCCATGTTCCTCCGGCAGTTCTCCTAAGCATGGCATATAGCAAGATTGGAAAGGTGTTCAGAGAGGGGGTTTGAAATAGTGAATTAAGTGCTAAGACACACCAATATTGAAGCGTTGTGACTGCTGGGAGGATAAAGTGGTTTGGAGAGGTGAGTGGGAAGAACAAAGATGAAGAAAGTGAGACCAACAAATTAGGAAAGCTGGCAAAACATGCGGAAGTAAATTAAGGAGAGCATTAGAAGCAAAGGGTGAATATTGGTATACTCAACTCCCAAGCACGACAAACAAATAGGAAAATAGAAGAGAAAATACTAGAAAGACAACATTAATGTTCAAGAAAGACTTGCCCTTTCAAGCAAGTGGGGAGTCGGATCCGAATCCAAATTGCAAATCCAACAGATCAACTTTCAAAATTAAAAGAAAATACTGTCTTATATACCGAAAGAATTTATTCGAAGCCGCAACTCAAGTAAAAGTTCGAGAAGGGGAAGATCTTTCGAGAGACATCAAAAGAAAATAAGACTCGACCTCTCGAAGAGCCACCTT
Organism: Colocasia esculenta; assembly: GCA_014218235.1. Lineage (NCBI taxonomy): Eukaryota > Viridiplantae > Streptophyta > Magnoliopsida > Alismatales > Araceae > Colocasia > Colocasia esculenta. The sequence continues at coordinate 95,931,978 of CM024759.1, read as the reverse complement.
GACAAAGACATCACTATTATGACAGCCTCAAAATTATTGAAATAAGATTTGAAAGTGAATAGCAAGGAAGACATTGCTCATCAAACTTGAGAGGAGATGGGAATAATCACCTAATTAGATCCATCCGAGGTCATGCCGGTAGTTTCCTTGTATATTATTTTTGTTGCTATATACTGTGTTGATTAGGGATGAACATAGGTCGGTTTGGTTCGGGTTGACTTATTTTTTGGTCAAATTGAACTGAACCGAATTCTAAAACCAAATCGAAGTCTAATACCTTCATATTGCAAATATGCATCTGGTTGAACAGCTAAGGCGTTGCCCCACTCTTCTCGCAGGTGCGGGGTTTGAATCTTGGCTCCGTTTGGCGCATCCCAAACCGAACAAAGGAGTATCTACTCCTTTGTTATTGTGACTTTTCCTATTTTGTTAGAGGTGTCCGATGACCATATTCATTAGCCACCTTCCTCGGACCAAATAAACAGCCACTTTCCCCAACTTATGACGCATACCTGTATAGATAAGTACTGTTTGATGTGTTCGATAACCTTATTTATTAGCCAACTATCTCTGACCCAAAAAATTTAAAACAAAACACTTTCCCGGTCCAGCTCATCATGCATATATAGATAAGAAATACTTATAATACAACTAAATTTATAAAAAAAACTGAAGTGATTGCTTTCAAAACAATCTATGCCAGCATTTCCGATACATGTACATTCACACACATAATTGATTGATCATTACCTTTATTAGTTTTAGGTTCGTGATTAGATGTGCCAATTTTTTTTCCTCTTTGTTGTTTTGCGATGATAATCCAAGGTGGCTTTTAATCATCTTAAGTTGTGTCAAGTACGACAAACAGATCATGATGCTGTGTTTAAACACGGATTTTGCCTTCTTTGGTAATTGGACAAAGGCAGTTAAAAGTGCCTTTATCAAGCTTGGTAACTTTTTGTGGTGGTTTGGTGGGCCGATTTACTTAAGTGGCTTTTATGTGGGCCCACCCTAACAACTCCTGCTAACACTGTCTACGTACTGTCCAAATTGTCAATAGACTTAACCGGTCAATAAGAGTTAAGAGGGCTCATCCGCCCAACTAAACGGGCTGCTGTCAGTAATTATCCTACCTACGTTGTCCCAGTTGGATAACAGGATAAGACATTTAGAGAAATACTAATTATCCGTGGCTAAGTTGGATTCGTCGTGGTGCGGGTCTCTTGCGTGCAATGAATTCAGCCACAAAAAATGAGTATGTCCCAATACCTTATTAGTAGCTCTTAAATCGATCTGATAAATTTGTCCAAAGTTTGTTAAGATTTTGCCTGATAGGATAGTATATTCGACTTCAATCGACCGAATAGACCTAACAATCATGTTAGCCAAGTCTACCTTTTGAGATAGTTTTACTTATCTAACGTAATTAGGTTAATTATTAAACCAAAGCTAAATAAACTATTTTATCGGAGATTTGGTAATTAGGAAAGTTTTAGTAAAGGACATTTATCTTACCCTACTTATCTGGTAAGTGGGCTCAAGGGTTGTTAACCCTGGACCCCTGGTTAACTAATCAAGGCCTGAAGGAAAGTTCATTTGGGCTTAGCTGAGGTTATCAGGGATTGTCTTATTTTTGCGCCAAAGTAAAAATACTACTAGCTCCTGTTAACTAATCTTATCTTATTACGACTTATTTGATTGTCAAATAGGTTAGAGAATTATTTACCTGATTTTATCCTATCCCTCGACCAAATTGGGCTAAGTTAAATCTATCCCCCCTAATGTTATCACTTTGAGGAAGAGGGCACATTTTGAGCAAGACTCTGAGCATGCATGATTACAAGATCCATCCTTCGGTTGATTTCCAAAGATGCATCGAGAAAACATGTCACGATTCGAATTGTAAAGTTTTCCTCACACGATCTCATGTTGTAGTTCTATTTGAATTGCCTGGTAATGCGTTGCCACATCACTATTTTATACCTTGGTTTGACAATGGATAAGAAATTTTCCAAGAGAAATTGCAATTTTTAAGTGGAATTCGGATCCTATTACATCTTGATACTGAAGTAAAACTTTTTAATATCTTAACATCTGAATTCTCTTCCCCTCCTTATCTACGTTTTTCATGTTATCAAGTCAAAGCCATGGCCAGTTGTGTGGAAAGGCGACCCCCTCTCTATGCAGCCCAACTAGGAGAATTCACCTAGGCCCGTGTTCAAGGCCCAGATAGTCTCAATGGGATTGGATCCACTAGCGGCGAGCCAAGCGCATTAATTTCTCATGGCTTCACCTTCTAAGTATGTTTTCCATTTTTTTTTGTTTAAGTTAAGTTTTTAAATGCTAAATTAGAATATAATTAATGAAATGTAAACTTAATCTATCAATGTATATCAATTTTTTAATTTAATTTTATTTCACTTTTTTTTTTGTTTTACTCAAACTGAATCGTGGAAGTTCTATAATGATCCTATTCTTACCGTCCAAACCACATCGTGTGGGCACCATTCATCTCCATTCTAGTAGTGGATGCTCATTCAAAATAATAAAAGGAAAAGTGAAACTTAGTTAGGGTCAATTTTTTTTTACATTTTTAAAAATAATTTGTTCTTAATCTTACGTAGAGAATTTATCTTTCCACTTCCTTCTATAATTGGCCACTTATCCCTCTCCAGTCTCTTACGTTTGACTACATAGTCTGAACACTCAAGTACCTTATTTCTTTACCTTCTTTAATGTTTTAGCTATCGAAACTTCTTAATTCTAGCACTAAGAAGTTCAGAATATTTATTGCTGTAACATTAGATCCCAAAAATAGACGTAAACTGGTGCTACAAATTAGGGAATTTTTTTTTTAAATATCAACACCCATGAGATCTTCTATGCTGACAGATTTTTTCTTACATTTATTTATGGGCTGAAATATCTATTTCGCTTGCGTTTATAAGTACAAATAGACGTGAATTCCATTGTTAATATGTTTTAAGATTAGACGACTGTGTTTTTTTTATCACGGACTAACAAATATTTCTATATATTATATTTAACTCCTCGTAATCCAAGGTTATTTAGAAACGATGTGCCCAATCATGCAATTTGTTTTTGAAAAAGAGGGTGGCTGAGGGTGTCTGCCCTGCCCAGCTGGAGGGAATAACCTCAGCAATCTGGTGCGTTAGCCGTGGTAACATCACTATTAAAATTGTGTCACATCAACAATTGAAATAAAAAGATTAAAAATATCTCATAAATAATGATATTGTGGTGCAATTTGATTAGTGTGTTATTTTAATATGTTATCAAAAAGTGTTTACTAAACTATTTTTCAATTAATTATAATAATCCCTTTCAAGACGCCACGTCACCACAAGCACGCACTCAAAACTAAAAAAGAGAACAGAAGGGGCGTTGGTGTCGTCCGCCCTCGTTCTCATCATTTCTCCAATCTAGGGTTTCACTTCCCTGCTGCTCCTGCTGCTGCTACTTCTTCCTCTACTGCTGGTGCTGCTTCTTCCTGTTTAATCACAGCTACCGCAACCAGCGTACCCGGCCTCCTCTTGCACGCCGGAGCTTTTGTTCTGCTGGGTTCCTCCCAGCTGCTCGGTTTTGCCTCTCAAGGGCCAGAATACGCGCGCGAGGATGTTCTGGCGCATCCCGAACCTCCCTGTCTCCTCTCCGGTGAGCTCAGTGTCGGGCCTCCTATTCGGGAGAGGAGTAGTTTATTTTTTCTGTTTTCCTCGCTGCTCCATATTATTTCGTGGGTCGTTGTAGTTCATGGTTGTAATTTTGTTGTCTTTTAGTTTTGGGTTAGTTGCTGGTATTGGATTCTGTCCTGAGGCCGTTTATCTGTTGTTTGCCCTAGTCTAAAGTAGCAGTTCTGCTCTTCACAGTTTGATTTCCACGATGGAATTGGGAATCCATCGTCGCTGAGCTGGTTCCCAGCTTCGGCTTGTATTCTTGTGTCATTCTTCAGTTGCACGATTTTCTCGTTCTGAATTATAACTGTTCCCTAGGTTTTGGAGTTCCTCAGCCTCGAGGATATCGATACTTTGGAGTTGCCGCCGTAAATTTATAGGTTCCTCTTTTCTGCCGACCCATGCTTCTGGGAACTGGCTGCTCGTTAATTGAAAATGTTCAATAAACATCTGTCTGGGATAATACTTGGTCGTGATTTCTCATTGAATTATTAACAGGCAATGACTTTGTGGCTCCCTATTAAAAACTTTCTTTCGGTGAATGCACGAAGTCCATTCTGAATCGTTGTAGTTTTCCAGGTTAAGAGCTTCAGTCCCCTAATCCACATGGAATGTTTAACAATGAGGTTCCTTTGCTGCATGGCAGATGACAATGTTCTTCCCGTTCCCTGCGGGTTTCTTCTCCAGTGCTCTATGCTGTCCGGGACCCCTGAAATACTATTTCAATCTCCATGAATAGGCAAGATGAAATAAATCTCTGCGGTAGCTCACAAAAGTCCAGTACAGCACGGTTGGGCATACCGGACTGGTACTCATACCGTGTTTGGGACCTTGTGATCCCAGGCATGGTTGGCCGGTCCGGTCTTTTTTGTTCTTTTTTTATTTTTTATTATATTTTTAATGTAAACTGGACCAAACTGAAGCATACCGGTCTGGTACGCTCTGGTATGGACCCCACACCATTGGTTGGCCAGTCCAGTTTGGTTCACTGGTCCGGCCAACCTTGCATTACTGGCTAACATTACTAGTGCCACCCTTTTTAAGTGCAGATTGCCTCTGTGTTACCTCAGATAATCAACATGTGTAAAAGGGAGAGATCTGGATTACCTCAGTATGGAGAGAATGTGCATACCTGCGCCTTGGAGCCAGACCAGACTATGGAGGTGGAGTGATTGGAGCTGGACAACCTGAACCTTCTTGGTCTGGAATCCTGCACCGAAAGGAGCATATAAGGGCCCCAAGCTGGAAGTGGGGGAGAAGGCTCTCTGCTGCTTAAGTTAGTCTGAGGTGATTAAGAATTATCGTTGATTAGGGGAAGAGTTTAGGTTCCAACTACCTCTTAAGCATACCTCAATGTAGACTGCAAAAGGGAAGTTGGTGTGCCAGGTAAGCCATACTCCATTCTGGAAGGGCTTGTTATCTTGGTAGTTGTCCAGGTTAGAAGTCCTTCCATCATGGCAGGTGGGTCCCTGCCATGTAGGATAGAACTGCCAGCTGGTGACTCTGGCTCACAGAGTTTACATGGGTCTCGTCCAGGGCTGAGATCTGAGGTAACTTGGATCATTTCACATGCGCTGTTAGGAGTGTATATGGGAGAGGCTGAGAAGGATACCCTGAGGTTTGGTGATCCTTAGGAGGGTTGGGGAAGAACTTATGATCCAACTTGGGGTCTGGGGTTGCTGCAGAGGCTGAGGATGAAATTGTAGTCCGGATGCTCGGTGCTGAGATGAGAAAGCCTGCATACATGGTAGTCCTTGGGGGGTGATCAATGTGCATGTGCATTTATTGCAAGTTTAACACTCACAAGAGAAAGCCTGCATACATGAAATATCAAAATATACTTGCACAGTTATATGTTGTTCATAACTATTTTTAGGGATTTTTGTTCAAAAACCATTCTTCCACTAGAAATGGCAATCTGCCATCTTTAAATTCATTTTATTTTAAAAACCAGGCTTGGAAGGAAAACGGTGTATATATGCCACTGTGGTTAACTGCTGTTAAAGAAAAGAGAATATTCTTTCTAGATAGTTTAACATTTTATGCTGAAAATGCTCTCTTCCCCCCGCCTCACCCCCCTAGCAGCATAGTGGTTGGGGGTGCTACCAGCCTGCGCTGTGACATAGATAGAGAGACATCGGGAGGGAGCCAGGGATGGGGGTTCCGGGGGTAAAAGGGACATTTCGCACTGTTGGTTAAAGTTAACCATAGTTAGATGGGACCATGGTAGTGCCTATGACGTTCATGGCATATATGCAATGTTTTTTCTTTCAAGTATGAGTTTTTAAACAATATGAATTTAAAGATGGCAGATTTGCCAATTTTAATGTAAGAATGGTTTTTGAGCAAAAATCCCTTATTTTTATTCCTGCTATATAATATCTTCTAGATTTGCATTCTGGAGATTGGTTTCGCTAAAGGGGGAATGCCATCTGGAAGGTTATAAACCTTATGGTATGTAGAGATTGTCAAGAATCATACAAAAAGCAATTATAGTATCTTATAACATTAAGATCTCCATATTTAAGTTTTTAATTATACAGTGCTAGAGTTTCTTTTTCTGCTACAATTCCCCATAAAATTTTGAAGTGTCCCCCTCTCTCCATCCCCTTTTTTTGGTGGATGACACAATGGCTGTAGATTTTGCTTGAGAATTGGTATCATTCCCCGCCACAAAAAGGATATCATCCTTGTTAAGTTCCTGGTGTTGCTGCTGCTTCCATTACCCTTCATGCTCCAGACACTAAAACCATTGCATCATAAATTGGAAGTCAAATTCACACTTGTCTTCATTAAAGGATCAGAAACTAATGAAATGCTAAACCACACCAAAATAAGGCATTCATGTTCGTTGATGGCTCTCTGGGAAAACATCTCCTGTTCCTAGCTAGAAGAAATTCATCTATCCCCTTGTGAAGAGGCCATGATGATGGAACAATGCTGCATTTGAGCAAGCTCTTAAGAGTCCTTGATGCATGCAAAGCTGGGTTAAAGGTAAACCTTGTCTGTTAGAGATTAACCCAAAATCATGTTAGCCCCGTAGGATATGTGCGTGGGATGTATCTGGGAGACTCATGCGAACTGAATGACCTTTCAAATCTTGAGAAGTTATGATGCCTTCAGGTAGCTTACAGTCCACTTGATAGACTTTAAATGAACAGACTTATTCATCGAGCCATTATAAGACTGCTTGTCATTTTCAAATATAAGTGCCACTTTGATTTCTGGATAGTTTATATTTATGGATAGCCTAACCATATATATGCTATCCAAGGATTTAAGCAATCCCAATTTGGTACCCCGTTTCCATATCCCCCTTTATCTTGAAGTTATCTAGTTATCCCCTTTTATCTACGTATAACCTAAGTTATCCATGGATAGCCTATGCACCTTACTCAAACCAAAGTACCAAAAAAAAAAAAAAACTGTTAACTATGTATTTATTCTCCCCCCATCAAAGTGGATGTTTATATACTCATTCCCTATTCTTAAATTTGATGATGCTTGATTCACTTTTCTTTTGAATTAAATCTTTTGTCTTTCATTGACATAAGAGTGTTCATAGTCAAATGAATTTAAGTTAGTCAGAATATTTGACCATTGGCGATCTCTAATGATTTGTTAATAGTGGAACGGTGCATAGTGCATTGACACTGACTGAGTCTGTCTCAGTTGGTATTGGGTCGGGTGATTGAGGGGAGCCCCGTTTTCATTTCTGCGGACAGTGCCTTGTCACTATGGCAGGAACCTCAAAGAAAGGGGAATTGACAAATCTGTAAACATCTTCTTCCATCTAAAAGGACTCTGAAAAATTAATGTTAGAGGATTAATCGACGTACAATATTAAAGGATCTCATCTATATTGTTATTTATACTTTTGTCATGTTTCATTTGCTTGTATATTTGAACAGGCATCTCCTGTGAACTTTTGCAGTGATCCAGTCAATGAAAATTTTCTAGCTCTGCTATTGTTTAGACCATGTACTGTTAACGGATTATGGAAGGCAGAATTGGATTGGATTGACCTGGATCAGCCAATCTGATTGGATTCTTCCCAAACTGAACTGACTCTGAATCTCGATTCTTATTGGGGGTCAGCTGGATCAGGGTGGATCAGCTTCGGCTTAGCTGGTTCAGCTGATTCCACTCCAGAATCAGTTGATTTGATCTTGACCCTGCTGAGCCACTCTGCCTCATCCTGCCCTGCCCATCTCTCTCCTTTCCTGTCCCAAATGGAAAAAAATGAAGAAGAAGAATAATGGAGGGAGAAGAAGAAAGAAGAAGCAAAAGAGGGGGGAAAGCCTAATTAGTTGGTTTGTTGCTGTTCCAGTAGCCTGCCACTGCTACTGCTGCCATTGACATTGTGGCCTGCCGCCACGGCCATCTCCTCCTCTTCATTCCCCTCCATCTATGGAAAAGAAGCACTGACTTTCTCGAAAAGGGGTGGTTATGGTTAAAATTGCATGAAGCCCCTTATTAGCTTTATGAAACCACATACGAGCTTTGAAGATTAAAAATTAAAATGGCTGGGTCACTTTTGGGTAGGGCATTGGCCAATCAGGATCTGGTTTTAGACCCCTGATCTAAGCCTGATGTCTGATTGTTCCTTCTTGTTACGGACTTTCAGTTTATGAGTTGAATCTGTGGGCATTATGCATATGTATTGTGGCACATGATTAAGCACTTATAATAGGAAATCTCTTTGCATTTTTTTAATTTAGGAACAAAATGCTAAAGACCCTGCTAGTTATAGTCCTTGTTTTTATTTTTTGCATTTTAGATGAGAATCATGATATCTCTTTTAGTAACAATAGACACGTGCATTTTTTATGTAAATGATACTCTTCTGATAACAAAAAAATGATTATCTTTCCTTTTCCCAGCATGCTATTTTGAGTTTTTTTTTAAGCTGGATATTTAGGAAGCGTTTTGATGAAAGTAACTATTTTAGGTTACGAATAAACCAGATAAGATTTTACTGATCATCATGAATGGAAGGAGAGGACCAGTCTGCTTTCTCTTCTTTTATTTCAGCGTGTACTCCCATAGTCCCATTTAGTGCATAGGGTGACATGAAAAAGCGAGAAATATGAATGATACATTTTCTTCTGTTTTTTCCTCTCTTATATAGCCTTTACTTAAGGTTGTCCAAATTTTATACAACCACTTCGGGCTTCTCTCTGTTGTTTGTTAGTGGATTTGTGGTTCCTCTTCTTTGAAATTCAATTGCTTTCAGAATCCATCCACCCTTCGTTCCCCTGAACTCTTTAGCTGTGTAGAAAGATAGAAATTTCAAGGTTTCTTTCATTTATCTCATGTATTTGAATATTGTCTCATTGTTTGCAGGTTGATGCCATTTTGGATAAGGAAAGCTTCAACTTGGAAGAGCTTCTTGATGAGGATGAAATTATTCAAGAATGCAGAGCTTTAAATTCTCGCCTCATAAATTTGTAATATATCTTTCCATGTTGTATATATATCTTACTAAAGAGGGTCCCAGATAACTGACGATTTGCTATTTGAAATTGAAACCTGCTCAACTCTTCTTCATTGTTTCCATTTTGGGGCAGTCCCCCTGTTCTAATTTTTGTTTTCTTCCCATTGACATACTGTTTTTGTAGAAGGAAGGATTTAGTTGGCAATTAGGGACTACCTAGTGGATCTGGTTCTTTCATTTGTGTATGAATTGGTACTTTTCTGGGGTCAGTGTATAACTGATGTAAATAGAACCAGACAAACTTTTTTGGTATAAAATGTACATCTAGCAAACTTTTTCAGATTTTCTGCTGTTTCCATTTTGGATGCTTCTTAAGGAGAAAAATTGGAAATCCAGAATTCATTTGTAGAATTCATACTAGCCATCTTATGTTCCTCATATTTTGGCACATATTTTTTTGGAAAATGGCGAATGCATAGTTTTGTGGGCAGAGTACTTGGCTTATGCAAGCTTTCGATGTTTTCAGTCTGAGAGATAGAGTTCAGGTAGAACAGTTGCTGCGGTATATTGTGGATGATGCTCCAGAAGATGCTGACAGTAGGCGCACTTTCAAGTACGCTACCATTTTGATTATTTCCTTTTGACCATCTCTGCTGTATGGTTCTGTTCTGATGTCTCTCTTCTCTCTGATGTTTAGGTTTCCTTTCATCGCATGTGAGATATTTGCTTGTGAGATTGATGTAATCCTGAGGACATTGGTTGAGGATGAGGAAGTATGTATTTTTGGGTTTTGAATTCTTAAACCATACTGCTGCAAATTGTTTTGGATTATAGCAGATATGCTGCAGCTTTCAGGATCATTTTTATTTTGCTTTCTTTTTGCTGTAAAAGTCCACATTATTTTTTTGGTTTTGACCGGCTTTTATGGCCAGTTCTTGAAAGAAAGTGTTGATGACTTGGGCTTATCTTCTTAATATGCTAGCTACTTGTTACTCTGTTGGACTCGATAGCTGTCTATTCTTGGTTTACCTGTTGAAGTCATGTCTATATGACATGCTGGTGTTTTTTTTTGTAGAGATTGACATTCTTTCTTATTTTACTGAATTGTTTAAGTGAAAATTTCAACTTTAGCCTTTTGTGTTACATTGCACATGAGAAATGCAATGGATGATGTGTTCTTTATTGCTGTAAGATTGTTTGAAGTTGGGTAAGGGATATTGGGAAACCATTCAACAATCAATACTTTCTTTCTTTCATGTTATTGTTGCATAATACCGTACCAGTACCACTTGAAATCAATGTACTTTGGTATCTTCCTTCTATTACATAGAGGAGCTCAGAATGACAATTTTTGTTGTTGTAGCTTATGCACTTGCTTTTCTCATTTTTGGAACCAAGTCGTCAACATGGCTCTTTATTGGCTGGCTACTTCAGCAAGGTATTGTTTGCCAGTTCTAAGTAAATAACTTTCACATTTGGGTTAAGGGTTTGGGCTTTTAGATGGTCATTTTATTAATGAAATCAATTTGGACATTAGGTTGTTGTGTGCTTGATGCTACGGAAGACAAACTCATTTATGAATTATGTTCAAGTAAGTTGAACCTTAAGACCTTTTGCCTTACTTGTTTATATTGTTTATTATCTCAGTTTTACTAGAGCATATCATTCTGTTTGTGTGTTTGGCGCTGACAACAACATGTATTTTCACCTTCAAAAGGCGACAGTATTTGTTTCTTTTTATTTTTTTCAGTTTTTTCTTCAACTCACTGACTGTAGTAGTTTGGTGAACTTGCCAGTTGTCAGTCTTTTTTCCTTTACTGGATGGTGAACTTATTTTGAAATTGAGGTTTTTCGCCCCCTATATTTCATAATGATCACAGATTTAGGCATGTGGACCTAGACCCTAGTATCAGTTATTCCCTCAATCATTGTAGACCATTAACATCAACAATTTGTTATTGGACTCAGGACTTGGATGAGTAGATCCTATTCTCCATTTATTACTCTAAGCAAAAAGATCAATATTCGCTGGTGGTCATTAGTAGTTTTGGTTTTTGACGTTCTCCATGCTTCTTCCTCTTCTATGAACTCGTGAATGTTTTCCATGATATGTAAGCAGGCATCTTTTTCTTCCTTGTCAAAAGCCTAGAAAGTTTAGCTTGATGATCTTAGGAAGGAATGGTACAGAATGGTGTTTTATACTTTATCTCGATATGATCTTTACTGTCCTTATTATCTTGGAACCTTGTTCCCCCTATGAATATGGAGTCATTCTCCTACAATCCCTGAAATAACCATATTACACTGTAGGCTGGCTTGAGACATTATTGTGTATGTTTATATTATGATACTTGGCAATATAAACTTCTAAGTTCTTGCATTGTTTCATTTAACTCTTTTTGTTTTACTCTAGGCTTTTTTTGGGGGGGGGGGTTAAATTCCCCCCCCCAATATTTTAGTACTTGATTTCATTTTTCATGACATACCTTTTTGCATACAATTACATCTTCTAACTTGTATCTTTTTTTTTAAATTATGCTTGTTAACTAGTAAAATCACACTTTATGGCAAAGGGCTGAAGTGGCTGGTTTGGTCAAGGGTTTCCAGGTTGCTTTAGATACATAGTTGTCAATGCGTCAAGGCGACCAAAGTGTTTTGGGGATCCTTGTGTGCCTAAGTGCTTAGGCGCTAAAGATAACATCTAATCTGTGCTATTTCAAGAGTGGCATTCTATATAAATAAAGATATATAATGCTCATAAAAAATTAAATAAAAAAGTTCATAATGTGACAGATATTATTGCAACATATCACAAAAGGTGAAGAGGGAAACATTGAAATAATTATATATAAATGAAACATCAAATGTAAAGTTACGTACCTCAGTACCTCTGCCTCAAATTTGAAAGTTGTTCTTCTAAAATCTGCAAATAGTAATAGTACTACTAGTACTAGTACTACTACCAAATAGAGCAATGTGAAATGACAAATATTAAACTCTAAATCAACACATCAAAGTATTTACTCATCAAGTGACAAATATACTTAATGATTGTCTTCACATAGTCATTAGACTGTGTTTTCAGTCTAATGATTGATTCTTGACAGCATAACAGGTTGGGGTCGATGGGAAGGGGGACCGGGGGAAGAGAGGGGCAGGGGTAGAGGCTGGGACTAGAATTCCTCTGTTACTGTGTGCAGAATGCACAGTGCCACGATGCCAGGTCGGGGGGGGGGGAGAGGCCGGGATGACTGAAGAGGGATGAGGGGAGGGGGGGGAGAGAGAGTGAGAGATGCGGGAGAGACTAGGACAGGAGATCGGGAGAGAGAGAGGGGCAGGAGAGTGAGGGGGGTCAGGACGGGAGAGAGACTGAGAGTTTGTGAGAGAGGGTGAGATTGGGACAAAAGAGGGAGAGAGACGGCTAGGAGACGAGAGAGGGAGAGAGGCCGGCTAGGAGATGAGAGAGAGGGGTCAAGATGAGAGCGGGAGAGACTAGAGAGAGGGCAAAATAAAACATATTGGCGGCCGGAGATGACATTTTGTAGCACTTTCTCCCATAAGGATGTGAGGACGAACGGTCCTGGAGATGGGACAAGAATGGCATCTTCTCAGTCAAGTCAGCCTATGCAGTCATCTTAGATGGAGGTGTGCACCATGCCTTTCATGAGCATGTGTAGAAGTGGGGAAAAGCCCTCTTAAGGTCAAGATTCTAACTTGGAGAATTTCCAATGGGAGGCTTCGCACGCGGGACAGGCTGGCCCGTTTCTTCTTGGATTTGATTTTGATCCAGACATGCTGTCTTTGTGGAGCTGAGAGTGAGTCCCTTGATCATCTTTTTGTTAGCTGCAACTTCTCTCAGGTGTGTGGAGGGAGATTGCCAGGCAGATCAGCTGCCTAATCGACAAAGAATGATGTTCACCACTTGCTCTGAGATTGGGACATGGCAGGACAAGGTGGTGTGGTGGCTTATCCTTCACGCCTCTTTATGGGCGTTATTTGGGGGGGGAGGTGTGTGTGTGTTGAAACAAACACATCTTCAGACAGGAGTCGCGAGTTGAGGAAGCACTTGTTGATTTTGTTTGGGTTAGAGTGAAGGAATGGGCGAGCGTTACTGCTAATGTGAATTCTTCAGTTTCCCCTTTTTTGGGTTGTTTGGAGGGGTAATTGTTTGGAATGGGCGACTTTTTGTTTCACAACATCTTGGCGTGGGCTTCTCTGTATAGGTGTTCTGGGGGTGTTGGGTTTTCACCCACCTATACTTGTGTCATGGAAAGTAATCTCGTGGGAGTCTCGACGCCTTCTCGAGAAACGAGGAGGCCGAGATGAGTGGTCAGGGTCAGATCCTCTTAAGTCAGGGTTGACAAGATCCCCCTTATTTACTTGAACATCATTTAAGTAAATATTATACTTAAGATATTACATGTAAATAAAAAAGTATCTCATATTTGAATCTAATAAAAATATAAAAAATCACATCTCTTACAAAAAAAAGTCAACTCTCCCATCTAAGAAGAAATCGTGATTTTGATAATTCCATTAAAATGCTGACTTTTTAATCTCTCATAATTTGACCTAACTAAAATTTTATAATTCAAATAAACCACATGGAATGTTAAAAGTCCAAAGTCCGGTGAAACATAGTTGTCAAGGCGGACGCCTAGGCGGCGCTTAAGCGCCAAGGCGCTTCCTTAGCCGCCTTAAAATACCCCGCCTTTCTAAGAGTAGAAAAGGCGCCCCAAGGCGCCGCTAAGGCGGCCAAGGCGCACGCCAGGGGCGCTTGGGCGCGCCTAGACCCGCTAGGGGTCCGCAATATCCCGCTTGGACAGCAAGTTCAGGTCGATTTTCAGGGTTGAGTCCAGCCCGATTCCAGGAAACATCTTATTTACCTGAATATCATTTAAGTAAATGTTATAATTTGTTGTTTCATTTACTTAAGATATTACATGTAAATAAGGAAGTACCCCATTTGAATCCAATAAAAATATCACAAAAATCATATCTCTTACAAAAAAAAGTCAACTTCTCCCATCGAAGAAGAAAATCACGATTTTGGTGATTTTAGCGAAATGCTAACTTTCTAATCTCTAAAAATTTGATAATTCAAATAAACCATATGGAACACTAAAAAACCAAAGTTCGGTAAAAAAAAGTCAAACGTGCATGTGACTTCTCCAAGGGAGCCGCTCTCCTACTGAAACCCGAAGTTGACTTTTTTCAGTAGGAGAGCGGCTCCCTTGGAGAAGTCACATGCGCGTTTAACTTTTTTTATCGGACTTTGGATTTTTAGTGTTCCATATGGCTTATTTGAATTATCAAATTTTTAGATAGGTCAAATTATGAGAGATTAGAAAGTTAGCATTTTGCTAAAATCACCGAAATCGTGATTTTCTTCTTTGATGGAAGAGTTGACTTTTTTTGTAAGAGATGATTTTTTGATATTTTTATTGGATTCAAATGGGGGGGGGGGGTGGTACTTCCTTATTTACATGTAATATCTTAAGTAAATGTAACATTTACTTAAATGATATTCAGGTAAATAAGTATGAAGAAGAAACTAAGTATGAAGAAGAAACCGTGTTCCTCTATGGGTAATACACACACACACCACACACACACACATATATATATATATATATATATATATATATATATATAGTTTTAAGTGTGTTAAGATGTTGCACTTCTTATTTTTATTTAACATATTTACACGTATGTGTATTTACTGGTTTGTTTTAAAAGTTGGAAATTAGTTTTCTAATGATAGAATGATATTTGCACTTATTGTTCTTATTTAGTGTGCTTATTTATTTGAAGATGTCAATTTTGATTTTTTATGACTTTATGATATATAATATGAGTTTGTTTACTTGTAGTTTAATTTTTGTTGCTTTCATATAATTTTGACCTTTTTGTTGTGATATTTTATTTTTTTGCAAGTATTTTTGTGTGTGATACATATCTATTATATATATTTCTCAAATTTATGTATTATTTTACTAATATATCTACCATATTATGATATGTCATTGTCTTTATGTCAGTCATATTATGATATTTTTTTATTGAATTTTCATCATTATATATATTTATAGATACATAAATATCATGTAAGAGGGACACTTGAAAACAACTCATACTTGGTTCCGTCCTAAACGCCTAGGCACCGCTTAGGCGGGCGTCTAAGCGCTTTGGCGATCCGAGACCCAACTACGCCTTGGTCGCCTTGACGCCTTGACAACTATGCGGTGAAATAAGTTAAATGTGCATGTGACTTCTTCAAAAGACTCGCTCTCCTACTGAAAGTGTTTAGTCCACTATGATATTCAGATAAATAAGATATTTTACCATGGGTTTTGATGCGGGACAGAGGGTCCCATTGAATCGTGGGAAGAAATGAAGGTGAAGCTTCGTGAGAAGTACCTTCTTGCATCCTTTTGCCAGCGTCTGATAGATCGATGGCAGAACATCTTTCAAGGGACTCGCTCCGTTACCGATTATATTACTGAATTTGATGAGTACCTGATGAGGTGTGGAGCCTGCGAGGAAAGCGCGGTAACCCTGTCCCGCTTTCAGAGGGGCCTTCGTCCTATATACCAGCATGAGTTGTTCTGACAGCACGTCACGACCATTGAGCATGCTTATCAGGTTGTACGTGAGTTGGAGCAATTCGAGCCTAGGACGGACTCCCTACCTCAGACTAGGCCGACATACTCACGTTCGGCTGATCAACGAATGGCATCTGGAGCTCCACCCCCTCGTCCCCGATTTCTACCTCCTGGGGACTCCACCACCACCATTTCTGTTCCTCCCACTAGTACCCGTCCCCCTCAGGGTACCCCATCGCTCAGACGGGAGGATAAGGGAAAAGCTCCTATCATAGGAGAATCATCTAGAGGTGTTAGTTCCCGTGATCGATGCTACAAGTGTCAGGGACTTGGCCACTATACGGCCCAATGTCCGTCCAAGACACTAGTTGTGACGGGTACCATTTCTGAGGATTCCCCATCTGAGCAGCTTGTTACTTATGAGGCTGGGGTTGACATGGCTGAGCAATACCAATTTGAGGAGGAGAAAGCCGATCAAGTCCAAGATGAGTCCCTCCAATATGACCACACTGATGACCTTCCCCATGGAGGCGAGCTTGGAGTTGTTCGTTGCAGCCTTGCGCAGCCTAGAGAGCGTGAAGATTGGCTCCGTACTTCCATCTTTCACACTTTCTTTCGCCTAGATGGCAAGGTATGTAAGGTCATCATTGACAGTGGAAGCTGCATTAACACTATCTCTCCTAAGGCCATCTCAGACCTTGGGTTGACGGCGGTTGACCACCGCCGACCCTATCATATCTCTTGGGTGAACTCCACCTCCATTCCCATTCGGACAATGTGCCACGTACCGATCTCCTTCCCACCTTATACGGAGAAGGTCTGGTGCGATGTACTACCTATGGAGGTTGGGAGTATCATTCTGGGCAGACCTTGGATTTTCGACGTGGACGCCACTCTCTATGGTCGGTCCAATGTCTGGGCATTCTCCCACAATGGCGTACGCATTACGCTTTAGCCCTCTCGTCCTTTACCCCCTGCCCCGCGAGGGACCACTACTCCCGGCGTCCCTTCTTGATGGGAAATGAAGGATGGTTAAATAAAAGTATTTATTATGGCCTATTAAAAGACCCAATGGATGTAATCTTGTTTGGCTTTACAAATTCCTAGGGTCATTAAAATAAGTGTAAGTCCTTTGAGTTTCCTAAGTCTTAAGTAAGGTCTTTATTAAGTGTCTTTTCGTATGAAGAGTCTCTTTGTTTTAAACTCTATATAAAGAGTCATGTAACCAAAGAATGAATAGAGAAGAAGAAAAATTTGAGTTCTTGTGAGTGCCTCCAAAAATGGAGTTTGTGTTTGGGTGTGAAGCCCCCGGGTGAGAAGCCCCAAGGTGGTTCCTGTGAAAGGGAGGGTGTGAAGCCTACACTCCCACCTCTTATCCCCCTCTCCAGTGTGATGCCGGCGACCTCCCTCCCTTTCTCTCCCATCCCTAACCCCTCTGCTCCCTTTGTCCCGCATCAGTTTTGGTATCAGAGCACTTGGTTTAGATTGTCTAGGACTGTTACTTTGTGTCTGTTGTGTTCATTAAACTCGTGCATCAAGCTCTTTTGTTGAGTCATTCCATAGGGAGAGTTTAAGCCCTTGTGCTATACCCGCATTATTAGCTCCAAAGAAGGATGGTACTTGGAGGATGTGCGTAGACAGCCGTGCCATTAACCGCATCACGGTGAAGTACCGTTTTCCAATTCCCCGTCTAGATGACATGCTTGATATGATGACGGGAGCCACTATATTCTCAAAAATAGACTTGAAAAGTGGCTATCATCAGGTCAGGGTCCGACCTGGAGATGAGTGGAAGACTGCTTTTAAAACAAAGAGACTCTTCATACGAAAAGACACTTAATAAAGACCTTACTTAAGACTTAGGAAACTCAAAGGACTTACACTTATTTTAATGACCCTAGGAATTTGTCAAGATTACATCCATTGGGTCTTTTAATAGGCCATAATAAATACTTTTATTAACCATCCTTCATTTCCCATCAGGTTTCCATGTCATGAATTAAATTTTTTATGCTTAAAGTAAACACATTCTGAATCCCAATTCCCACACTCTTGTTGTATGATATATGTGAACCTATGTCATCCATGGTTGAGACTTGAGAATGTATGCACTTATCTATGTTTCTTAAGAAATTATCTATGTGAACCTATGCGATCCACACTTTTATGTTATCCTGATCTCTTGAGATTTTACCGAGATCTCTCTGAGATTTCTTCTCTTTGACCCTCCTGAGATGAATCCGACATCTGATATGGGAAATATTGACTTGTATATTCTTCCTGTCTTCTAATATATATTCGTGGTACTACCCACTTTCAAAAAAAAAAAACACTTTATCCATATTTATATTAAGATGACCAGGACATTTGCTTTGAGAAGTTATTACTTTTCCATCACCAGAGTGCTGGTTTTGTTTTATCTGGTCTGAGTTTTCCTGTTTTTTGTTTTGATTCATATGTTCACTAATTGAACTTTTTCCAGGTCCATAATTATATTCTCCAACAGCTGGTCCATTTAATAGGGATTAAATCAATAATGGAGGTTAGTAGTTCTGATTCCATTCTATATTGATCTACATTTTACTATTTCAAAAATATCTCAGAAAATTTCTCAAGTAGCTATTGTTACTGCGGTAACAATTTGGTTTTGCATCTGCAAGCCTTGGTTCTACGTATTACCTGGAGTGATGCCATTTCCTCCCTTTAGGATTTATTTCTTTCCTGATTGTTCCTTTCTGCAACCAGGTACTTGTTCGACTTGTTGGTGCTGATGATCACATGTACCCCAATTTTCTGGATGTCATGCAGTGGTTGGCTGATAGCAATCTACTTGAAATGATTGTGGATAAACTAAGTCCATTGGTGAGCATGCCTGAAACTCTTACTTCATGGACCTTCTAATGCTTAAGATGAATGTTCCATTTGGTTGTGTTTTGAACAAACACTGGTTCCTGTTTCACTTCATGACTGTTAGAATTTCTCCACTATACGTGTCTAACCAAAGCCTGATTGACAGACAAAAAACCACATCTACTGGCTTCTCTTTGACAAAATATGCTGTCACTTGTAGTACAAATTATCTGTTTCTAGTTAAAAGCTATTTGTTCAACATAAATTTACTTTATCCATCTCACTGGGACAGTGTCCGCCAGAAGTTCAGGCAAATGCAGCAGATGTGCTCTGGGCCATCACTCATAATGCTCCATCATCTCTGGCAACCAAACTTTCAAGCCCAAGGTTACTTCCCTCGATCTTTTCTTGCCCCTTTATGATGCTTTCTTTTTTAAGTTTTTGGTGGGGAGCGAGAAGCTACATACTTGGTTTGGCCCATTTGGAGCCCATTTGGAGATTTTTTATTTTTCTGTAATTTTTGGTGCAATTTTCGCACTATTTTTAAGTCTAAGGGTAAAATTGTCCAAAAGGGTCATATTAGAGTCCTATTAGCTTTTTATTGTGTAATTTTGATTTCTTTATTTGAGTCAAGTCCAATTTGGGTAGGATTCTGTATTTTTCTTTCTTTAGGTTTCTAATATAATAAGTCTTACTAGGGAAGTCTATCTTTAATTTGAAGTCCATTAGGATTGGGAATAGCCCAAACCTATATAAACACATGTATTGCTCTATTTTGAGTTAGTTGATTGATTGATTTATTGAATGAAAGAAGAATTGCAGTCTTGTTCTCTGTGATAGAGAAGAAGGAGCTTTGAGAAGAAGCTCCACCCCATGGTGGTCCTTGTGAAAGGGAGGGTGCGAAGCCTACACCCCCACCTTCTAACCCCTCTCCGGTGAGACTCCGGCTATCCTCCCATTTTTTTCCGCTGTCTCCCACTCCGTCCCGCATCAATTTTGGTATCAAAGCTAGGTTTCGGTTCCTTCCACGGAGCCGAGATCTAGCCGCGAAAGCCACATCGCCATTGTCGCCTTCCCTCCTTCCTTCTGGTTTCCTTCACGCTGCTGTGGAACCCCCCTTGTTCACCACAGTCGCCGTCCGGCCGCGCCAGCACCCTGCCGCGTCTGACCACGCCCCCCACGGCCACGTCTGTGGTCGCCCTGCCTCGCCCAGTAGCCACCCTCGCTTGCACTCGCACCGCCTGCCTCCGTGACCGTCTTCTCCCGTGCCACGAATCAGCCCGCCAATGCCCACCTCCGCCCTGCTCTCCAACCCTGCGTCAGCCCTGCTTGCGCAGAGCGCCAGCGCCGCTTTCGCCTGGCGCCAGCACTCGCGCCTGCCGGCGTCAAGCCCCCGGCGCCCCCTCGCGCGCGCATGCGTCAGCGCCTGCGCCGGCGCCCTTCTCCAGCACCGCGCCAACTGCGCGCGTGCGCCGGCACCCCCATCCGCACCGCCCTGCGCCTGCGCCCCTCCTGCGCCTGCCTTCGCCCACGTTTGTGCCTGCCCTTGCCCCGCCAGCACCGCATCCGCCCTGCCTCAGCCCCTGCGCCAGCGCTGCCTCCGCCAGCGCCTGCGACCAGCCTCACCAGTGCTCTCTCTCCTTTCCCCCTCCCACGCTCTCTCTCGGCCTCTCCAGAAGAAGAAAAGGAAGAAGAGGAAGGAGGAGACGTCGCCGGAGCCGCCGCCGCCGGACCCGCCCTCCGGCGCCGTCGTCGCCGCAGCGAGAGCCGCCGTCCGTCGGTGCCGTCTCCGGCAACTGCCTCCACTGCCGTCGCGCCCTCCCTTTCGCAGGGACCACCATGGGGTGGAGCTTCTTCTCAAAGCTCCTTCTCTATCGCAGAGAACAAGACTGCAATTCTTCTTTCATTCAATAAATCAATCAATCAACTAACTCAAAATAGAGCAATACATGTGTTTATATAGGTTTGGGCTATTCTCAATCCTAATAGACTTCAAATTAAAGATAGACTTCTATCCCTAATAAGACTTATCATATTAGAAACCTAAAGAAAGAAAAATATAGAATCATACCCAAATAGGACTTGACTCAAATAAAGAAATGAAAATTACACAATAAGAAGCTAATTGGACTCTAATATGACCCTTTCGGACAATTTTACCCTTAGACTTAAAAATAGTGCGAAAATTGCACCAAAAATTACAGAAAAATAAAAAATCTCCAAATGGGCCAAACCAAGTATGTAGTTTTTTTTTCATTTTTAAATTTGTTCAAGATCTGTTTGGATCTGTTGTCATTCGTTTAATTTAAATATTCGTGCAGCTTTGTTTCAAGGATATTTGATCATGCACTGGTTGATACAACGTCAAAATCATCCCTTATCCACTCTCTGTCAGTTTCCATCTCCTTGCTGGATTCGAGAAAATCTGAATCGACTGCTCTAATTCATTCCATTAAAAATCAGACTTCTTTTGAATCACAAATTCCCGTTGATTCAGAAACTATTGCAGCTATGTTACCAAAACTGGGTAAGTTTCTGATTTTGCTTACTGTAGCTGTTTGTTGCTTTTTCTGACAGATGCTCTCCATAATGGTTTACTGGTGTTTTCAGTTATCTGGTTTGTACTTGGAATTTAGGATGATTTACCTGACAGTATTATCTTTTGTGCATCAAGTCATCAACTTTCTGCATTACAAGGAAATGTTATTAACGATTAAGGATTGCCTTTTGGAATATACTTGTGGTACTATCCACATTTAAAAAAAAAGGATTGCATTTTGGAACTTCCTGAAGGATTGTTATCATTTATTAGGCTGGTGTAAAGTTGTGATAAAGCATGGCATGAGTGTTAAAACTAAATTGAAATTTGAATTATGAAATTTTTAGATAGGCCAAATTATGAGGGATTATAAAGTCGCTATTTTGATGGAATCACCAAAATCACGATTTTCTTCTTAGATGGGAGAGTTGACTTTTTATTGATAAGAGATATAATTTTTTTGATATTTTTATGGATTCAAATGGGGGGTACTTCCTTATTTACATTTCATATCTTAAGTAAATGAATGTATGAGTTGCATGTCATCCCATGTGAATCATTGAGCCCATTCTCATATCTGCCATATATATGTTGCATATATCCATGCATATATGCCTTACATATACTTTTTTGGACATTATATGCCTTACATATACATATATTTGTAATATAGACTCATTATATACATATATAATGTATAATATTATATATATACATGCGAATCGGACCGAATCAAGCGAATCGCGAATCTGGTTTCCCCTGATCTGCTCCGATTCGGCCCGATTCGATTCGCCACGGCAAACCATCATATATATATTATATTAAATTTATATAAAATAATCCCATGTGAATTGGTCTGATTCACATGAATCGGATTGAATCAGGAAAACCCGATTAGATCCGAATCGGCGATGCAGTGAACCTTACTCTTGAGGATCTGTGTCTCTCTAGTTTGCTGAAATCTGAAATGCCCGGAATGCATAGCTCAAGACATATGTGGTTCAAGTATGAAGTTACCTAATTATCATGTGATTGGATTGGCTAGTTTCATCCATTCGCAAGTCTTTGAAAATCATTTGTTCCCTCCACCGTTACCCATCATCATACTATGAACACTTGTGCTGGTAATCAATGTTGAGCCATGTATAACTGTTGACATGCTACTGTTGACCTGGCACAACCCTCGTTCCACAATTCAGAGAGGAAAAGGAAGGAGAAGCGAGGCTCCTATCCATGATCAACCTACCTATTGACCACTTGCAAGCTAGAGGGGAAGATCAGATGACCTACTACCATTCTCAATCTCCTGAGATTATTTGGAGATCTCTCCAAGATTGTTCTTAAGAAGCTAGAAAGTTGAAACCTAAGTTATCACTGTTTTTTGTGCATGCCTACTTGGCCATGGGGCGTGGGGTGGTGGAAGGACTATAATTGGTGTGATTTATCTTCATGCTATGAGCATTTAGATTATTATAGTGTTGATATTTTCTTTATATAATTAGGTGGCAGAAAGTGGTGGTACCATAAAGATTCCCATAGAAGAAATATCTGTGAGCAACACATGATGATCAGGGCATGTTTGACATACACCAGACGAATAATGCTAACAAAGACTTTTGAACTTGTCCAATTTGAAGTTGCTAAAAAGTGAGTAGGGCTAAAACGAAATGGGCAAAATGAGAAGATTTAAATTTCCATCAAGTTTTACATGAAATGCCCTTTTGGCCTAAATCACTGGAGGGAAAGGACTAAAGAGCAGTCTGCCCGTATACAATGAAAGCGCCTATAATATAAAATCTAAGTATTGAGTTAACAATAGAAGATGTGAACAATGTAAAATGATTTCTGGTCGCGATATATGTTTATGCAGTTTGTTATTGCTTCAGATGTTGATATCTTTTTTTTTCTTCTGTTGTCATTGTTTATTTCTTAATTTGTTTGTCAAACATTTGTCTTTGATGTTTTCTTTTACTTTGTTGCTGTTTTGTGAGATTGTGCATATCTTTTTCCCCTTCCCACAGAATCTCATTATATCAATGCCCAACTTTTTTTTTATTCTGTTTATTCTATTATCCAAGCAGCACCTTTTGTTGCAGTGTTTCCTTTACATTCCAACAAAATGTGGCTAGGAATCTGGGAAGGAAAAGAGGAAAGGCCTTTCATACCCTGCCTACTGGGACTGGATGTTATGGTGGCATTTGATTCTGAACTTGCCCAAACATTAGGATTTGGATTCATCAAACCTTGGTCAACCCAGTCTAACGGGACAATGTTGATGATCAATGCTTTAAAATGGACTAGCTGGTCCGAGTTGGATGGTGCCCTCACTGACTAGTCAGACTGGCTTAGGTGGTGAGTTGGCCGCCTTAAGTCTAAGTTGGTTGTTTTTTGAGGATTCTTTTTTAAAAATTTCTTTTGCATGCCTCTTGTATATACATCTCATATCTAGAGACATAAGCATCATGGGAAATAGTTTGATTGAATTAAAGGACTTGTTCTAAAGCCCTCGCATTGGAAGACTTGGGAGTCCCACTTGTGGAAGGATGACCATGGATAGTTGGCAATTGGAGGGAGGAAAAGACAAAAAAAGGCAACTGGAATATAACCAAACATGCAACTTAAAACAGCACATTAAAAATCATTTACCTAAATAAAACATGCTAAATGAAACATTGCAGAAATAGTCTGAGTTGGGATCCGCCTATTGGGCTAGGGACCCAAAGCCAACTAATCTACCTGCCTAGTATCCTCGGCAGCCTACTTTTTAATCACTTTTGATGATGGTGGATTATAGCCATACATAATTCTTATAACATTCCTACATTGGTCTAATTTGCTTTGGATACATTCAATTGCATCAATTTAGTTGAATCTGTTCAAGAAGATAAAACTTTCAGCAAGTTTGGTTTCAGTGTGAATAACAAGGATACGTTTATACAATATAGAATTTCAATATGATAATGAAACTATGCAGTCATACGAGGTGGCCATTCTATGGAACCCTTTTATTCCACTTTAGAATGACTAGCGCTTGAAAACATTCAGCTTTGATTCTAGTTTTTAATTTAAATTGACATTGTCTGATTTATGTGCAGATCACTTACTTTCTCTCTTGAATGTGTCTGCCGAAGAATGCGCTCTACCCACAACTTATGGTGAATTACGCCCTCCACTTGGAAAACATCGACTAAAAGTATGCCCATTTTGGATCAATCCTGAATAATGGTGTTTTGTCTTACTCATGTCTGGAAAGGAGAAAAAGAAAACAACCAGAGTTGACATTATGATTAAATAATTATACTACAGTTTTGTAGTATCATGGAAATGGACAACATAAGTATGAACTTTAACTGTTTTATAACCTTTTTGTTTTGGTCTCTTTTTGGCCATATGCATTTCTGCCAGTCATCCTGTTCATAAACAGCATAACGAAGAATATATTTAAGGAACTGTCCTTACAAGAATAAAATGCAATCTTCTGCAGCAATTTTATTAGGTTGTCATGTATATATTATTTAGTGTTTTCTCTTCTTTTTAATTTGACTGCTTATGATAGATCCAATAGTAAATATCTTTTAGCATAATGGTTGAAGCAATTCTCTTGGAGGAAAAGTAGTGGAACCGTGGAATAAACTGTCTAATGCAGTCTACGTAGGCTATTCTGCACACACAATAAAACATTTAGGTCATATTGGACAACTTGGTATCAAATTTGATGCAACTGCAGTTAAGACTGCCGTGGATGGAATACCTGTAGCATCTTGTATAGCCTGTGCAAGATACGTCTGCAATTGGAGTCTTCAACTTATGTTTACGTCAAATCCATGCCTTCCATTTCAATTTATTGGTTTTTTTTTCACTTTTATTTTACTTTTACTTGTATATTTCTGCAAACTTTTGGGATTCCTTCTCATGCATGAAATATGGTAGATTTTTGGTCAAGTCTAAGCCAGCCCAAGATTGGCCGAGATTGGAACAGATTGGCCAATCTTTTTGATTTCTGTTGACTGATCCATGGGTGGGCGGCATGTTTCTCATCATTTAATCATACTGGTTGCCTTGTGTATATTCTTGTCATGCATAAAACTCTAAACTAGGAAAGATGAGCATTTTCAGTTATGTAACTTTGAACGATGTCTGGATGTAGTGTTATGCATCCTTATGTCTTTCATTCAATTTACTATTTTTTATTCTTATTGGTTGCCTTTTGCTTATTCATGTCAAGCATAAAAACTCTAACCTGGGAAAAACAAGCATTTACAGTTAACATTGAACAAGGTCTGCATGTAATATCATGCTCCCTTGTGCTTATCTAACTCCTTAATTTGATTGTAGATCGTGGAGTTTGTTGCTGTCTTACTAGGAACTGGTAATGAAGCTGCTAGGAGTGCGTTAGTTGGATCTGGTGCAATTCAGAGGATCGTGGACCTATTTTTTGAGTAAGCCTGACTTCTAGTTCAAGCTTGTACACAAAAAATGATTATTGCCAGCATGTTTATTCTTGTCTCTATGGTGCAGGTATCCATTCAATAATGCATTACACCATCATGTTGAGAATGTCATATTGTCATGCCTGCTTTGTGCTGATACTGCTGTTATTGATCATCTATTCTGCAATTGCAACATGATTAAAAGATTCCTCATTGCGGATAAATCTCCCATATGTTATAGTGATTCAGGTCAAGCAAATGTATGTCTTATTGAACCTCCATTGTCTTAATCTTCTTCTTGACAGCTATTTGTTGTTGTTTTTTTGGCATTTTAGATAAAAAGGAAGAAGAGCTTCGATTGTGTCTCTATTGTTCACATACCTCTTATGGGAGCTCATTCCTGAGAACTGAAAATTTCTCTTTTGCTTCAGTATCCAACTTTACCTGCTAGTAGAAGGCAGCCACCTCGAGCAGGCA
Organism: Colocasia esculenta; assembly: GCA_014218235.1. Taxonomy (NCBI): domain Eukaryota; kingdom Viridiplantae; phylum Streptophyta; class Magnoliopsida; order Alismatales; family Araceae; genus Colocasia; species Colocasia esculenta. Next base: position 95,905,948 of record CM024759.1, on the reverse strand, counting down.
TATTGGGCATATCACCAGAATTGCTAACAAGCTTGTTCAACTAAGCAGTGGAAATGATCAAATCCGGTCATATTTACAGGTTAGCGGCAACTTAATATTTGTTTATGTAGGACTTCACCATGACTTTTCTATGAACTGTGACCACTTTATGGATTGGAAGAGCCACATACATGTCTTTCCGACTTCTTCTATTAGACATTTCATAGTGCAGGATCCATTTTTGGCCATGAGCTTAGTTACTGTCATCAACCCTGAACTCTACAGAAGAAACTTGTCCAACACAGGAAATTTAATTTGGACTTTACTGGATGGCATGCTAAACAATTTTCCGCTTTCTGGAATGCATTTACATACTGGCATTGATAGTTTTTGTTGTCCTCTATCCTGCAATGTGGGGAAAGAAGAACAAAATATTATGAGCTAGCTGCAGAATGTTTCGCCATTGGCATTTTCTTTACAGGTTTTTTAGTTTTTCCTTTGCATGTCTGATTTCCTTTTGTTTTAACTTGACGTTAAAAAATTGTTCTTTTTGCGCTTATGTCATGAAAAATGTTTCCTTTGCGGTTGTGTTGTACATGTAACATAAGATTAGGCATGTTCCATTTCCTTTCGAGTTCTTTCTGATTTTTTTTTTTAATTTTGTCCCAAAGGTATTCACTCTAGGTGCATACATAATGGTTGCAATTTTTTTAAACACTATTTGCCTCTTAAAAACTTATTTCATTTCAAATTTTTACTTAAATCTTAAAGCTAGCATAAAATATTTGTTGTTTGATAAAAACTGGTATAATTTTTAAAATTTGTGTAAATGTGTTTGGCATTATATTTTCCCTCAATAACTTAGAAATGAGCCCTCCAAGTGAAGATTGAGAAGGAAGAGTCTGGCGGTGAATGATCCTTCCTAAGCTTCAATTGATCTGTCTCATGAATGATATAAGAACTGCCGTCAGTGTCTTCTTCCTTTACATACGGCTTGCAAAATCTTAGGCTTTTTTGTGGAGACAACACCTTCAGCTGCTGCAGCAGATGCCAAGATGCAAGCTGCTTCTTTATACTTCAATCCAACATAAATTCACATGTTGGTGTGAGGAAGCAGAGGAAAAATAAATCTGACATGGGTTGCAGAGCTCGGGTGGAGTTGACGTTGGGGCCTGGGGTGAACCATGCATGGAAGAAACAACCTGACACTAGAGCCAGCCTATGTGGGGAAGCCTTGAAAACAATGAAAAGAGAGGGCAGAGAGGGAGGCGGTTTTGGCCATTTGGTTTTTGTGGTGACATGGATAGGACATTTGACCTGTGGAGGAGAGGAAGGAGAGGATGGCAGAAAAAGACGTCGGAGAAGAAGACAACCCACATGAAGGGATGAAGAAGAGGGAATTTGGAGGTTGCACAATGGCGGGAGAAGAGGAGATGTAAGTCATGTGAGGCTTGTTCAAAGAAAAGAAAGAATAGTTGGTGGTTGTTTTCTTCCGAGGGAAGTTATCAAAGGATCACATCCCTTTCTAATAAGTTGTGAACACCTACCAAATACCTATTAGTTGAATTTTCTCCCTAATTTTTAGTTTGAGAGAAGAAAGAGAGAAGAAACTGCAACCAAACACCCTATAAATCCTTTTATTTTGAAATCGAAGGGGAAAATCAAATAAAAATTCTATCTCCTCCAGCAACATACCAAAAGTTTTTGCAAACTACTGTTCTTGAATATTGTAACCCACCCCTACATGCTTATTTCTTCTTCTCCGTACTAGTACCTCTTCTTTCTTGTCTACAGGAAAATAATGAATGGGTTGATTGGCAAACAAATGTTCTGCATGAACGCAATACTGTGGAAAATGTGTACAGATGGACATGCGGGTATGCATTGTTTCAGAATTCATTTGCATTTCTTCTTGCCTTGTTTAGTTTTAGCTGTTAAAAACTCTCTATATGAATTCTGCATTTTTTTTCTTGGACAATTAATGGCTCCATCGAATTATTGATTGCTTATTGAATGACATTCTTTTGACACATCCACCTTTGAACTGGCTTGTCAGAAATCTATGCTATCAGCATGTGTTAAGTCAAATGGAGTTTTATTTGGGCCTGCTGATCGCTTATTTCATTTGTGAACAATTTGAATCTTATCCGGGATATCACCCACTAGCTGCTGCTTACGTAACATTTTGAACTCAAATAGCAGATTATCCTTCACCCAATCCTTTTATATCTGGGTGGATAAGCTATGTGCTTCCATAGTGAGATGTCCTCAGATATCTAGAAATATGTTATTATCAAAGTTGTCCTTAATGCTCCCTGTCTTTGCCATTGGTGAAGTTGAGGCGATCTAGGGCATGGATGGCATAATTGGGTCGGGGTGCTGGGTTGGACCCAGCCGACCCCGACCTGAGTCGGGTCGGATCGGAGGATCCGCCCGATTCCATTGGAGTCTGGCCGATCCAGGATCGGCCAGCTTAAAAAATGATAAAAAATGAGGAAAAATCACAGAAAAATCAGGAAAAATTCTTTAAAAACATATAATAATAGAATATTTTGGGTATATCTATAGTCTAGTTGCACATATGTTCATATTACAATACAGAGCAACGATAATTATGATACCTTATTTACCTGAACCAAGGTTCAAGAACTCGGGGATCGGGATCGGATCGGCCGGCCCCAAACCAATCGGCCACGGAGCCGGGCCGAGCCCGGCCGAGTCTGGCCGAGCTAAAGGGGGCTGGATCGGCCCCCTCAAAAAAATTGAAAAAAATTAGAAAAAATAGGAAAAATATAAACGTATTTATAAACTGAAATACATGAAAAAATAGGACATAATACATCATTGGTACTGAGGAAAAGTAATAAAATTATATTTATTGGAATCGCACATTATATTGTGTGGACATAAGGTTTACATAATCTGTCCAAGACATATAATGTTGGTAATATGCCTCATATTGAGTCAATATTGACTATATGCATCTGTGTTCCAATATATGATAGTAATTGGTGTGTATCCAGGTATTTCAGGCATTTGATATGAGCCATATGACTCATATGAGTCATGTGAATGCGAATCGGACTCAGTGGATTGTGCATATGCTCCGCCTCCGGTGTAATACGATGCATCCGGGTACTGAGGATATGCCAAGTAGCCTCCCTGCCCTTGGTAGTATTCTTCAGTGGAAGCATAAGGTGATGTATCTGAGGATTGCTCCATGGTCTCAAAACTCCATCCGTAGCTTTTCTTGACTCTCCCACTCCTCTTGCATCTTCTTCTTCATTAACCAATTTCGTCTATGCAGAATGAAGTTGGGATTGTATCCCGAATCTTCGGATGCTTGTCGGCCTTGGCCTTGCCCTTGGAATTGAGATGCCACTTTCTTCCCCTTCCGTGCATATTGTTGACTTGAGGTTTGTGCTTCCCTCCCTTGCCTACTCCCATGGTGCTCATCTTGAGTAGTATGAGTGAAGTCTTCCTCTCCGGTGAATACAATAGGGTCTGGTGGCGGTGCCGGTGGCGGTACACTACTGACATCTCCTCCATGATCGGATCCCTCACTAGGAGTACTTGTCTTCGATGTAGAATCATTAGAAGTTTGGTATACAACATTATCGCTTGGCTCCGGTGTTTCATCATCTACATCTTCCTCGATTGTCTCCAAGTCTGCAATGCTAATGCCATGTTTCTTGCTCCTCCCTTTTGCACCCACTGTCTTCTTTTGGCATTTAGGGGCTGGGGGAGTTTCAAACTCCGGAAGCAAAGGCACATCATCAAGCTCACCTAAATGAGACATAAGCATGTTAACATGATAAATAAAAAATTTATAAATTATAATGCCATGTTGCATGTACATTGTAAAGGTCATCTACCTTCAGCCCATGCACGATCATACGGGTCGAACTCTGGTTCAACCGAAGTGGTTGCATTTACCCATGCATGGAGTGGATGTTCCTCCTCAAAAACTTCTTCTATATTTATTGTCTCGAATGCTGCTGCTTCAGCTTGTTGTTGGCCCGATGCTCTATATTTTTCTCTATCTTGAACTTGTTTGATTAATTGGAGATTTTTAAACTTCAATCTCATGCTGTAGTGGCAAAATACCAACTTCTCAAGACGTGCAGACTTCACCTTGTCAGAAGCATCTACCGACTTCCAAAAAACAGTCCCTGCTTTGCAGTAGATTAAGAAGTTTATTATACTTCTTCGTGTAATACCTGCACAATTTCATAAAAAAAATTAAAACCTATGTGTTATTAATGAATAACAATTAATTGACCAAACACTACACTTGTAGTTGTACATACCTGTCCATCCATCGCACATTAACGTGCAACCATATGTGTTCAAAAGTGGAAACATATGCTTTCATATCTTCAACCTCCATGTCCAAGTACTTGTTGTAGATTTCATATGAAGTAGGGCCTTCTACCCCTTTGCCCACTTCACCAATAGTCTCGATCATTGACTCATAATATGGTCCTTTTGCTGCATTAGCCGGTATGCTGTTGAAGAACCATCTTGACGTCGCTCTCCCTATCTTCTCCTTGCATATTTTCAAATTCTTGAAGGTTGCAGAAATGGATGGTTGCTTCTCCCTCCGCCTGGTGAGAAATGAGTCCAATGGTCCCACTCTAGGATCTCCGTCTCTAGGGATATCTATTAGAACCTCAGGTATATTTGTACTCATTCTAGCACTTGAACTCCCTTGTCCGCTACTCCCATGGCCACTACCTTGACCTAGGTGATGACCAGTACGTCGGAGATAGTCCTCTTCCGCAAAAGACCTTCGACTTGCTTGCGATGCCCGACGAAATTGTTCTATAATATGAGATAGAAATAGAATGATATAATTTAAAAAAACTTGTTGATGATGTTATACATTGAAATGTATAAATTATAATGAGGGTGTTTGAACTTTGAAGTTTGAAGCTTGAAATAAATGTTCCAAAACTAAGTTAACTAATTACTAACCTTCATCATCATCATCAAGATCAATTGTTTGTCTCCCTCTTGATAAATCCACGGACCTTCGAGGAGGGGCAGACAATTCTTCTCGGATTTCTTGGCGTCTTCTACTAATGTTTGCTTTGGATGTCTCTTTCTCCTTCATATATTGGCAAAATTGTATTCGAATTTCAGTAGAAACTCTCGAACATGGTGCCACCTCACCTTTAATTCCCGCTAGATGTTGTTTCGAACGCCATACGCTGCTCGATAAGACCTAGTTACAATACTTGCATTAGACCTTCCTTCGAGCCATGAGCCCAAGCGGGATCGACGTTGGGAGGGTTGCTTGAAGATTGGGGAGCCGGAGCAGCACCACCTTCGGCGGCCATCACTTAGAACACAAAAAAAGAAGTTAAATAATAAACAAACCAAAAATAAATAATTTTTTTTGCGGCTGAGAGAGAGGGAGATCAATCGCAGCCAAGAGTTCGGGCCGAGAGTGTGTGTGAAAGAGCTCGAAGAGTCGAAGACGAAGAGCAAGAGCGTGAAAAATGAGATCGTCTCGCAATAGTGTAAAAGAGCGCCTGAGAGAGAGAGAGAGAATGCCAAAAAATTAGTAGGAGGGGAGGAGAACTCAACACTTGAGTTTGGAGTATAATGGGGCCTTTGGGGGGTTTATATAGACCCCCAAGGCCTCCAAAGGCCAAAATCCCCAACGGCTAGAAACGGCTAGTTTTTTAACTAGCCGTTAAGCTGGATTTGTCCGATCCGGCCCGATCTGCCGCGGATCGGGCCGGGCTCGGCGAGCCCACCGAGCCCAGCTGAGCCGGGCCGATTTGCGCGCAGGGACCGTATGGGTTACCCCGGCTCGGATCGGGAGGGTCAAAACCAAGCCGACTCGGCCGATCCGATCCCGATCCGGCCGAGTTTTTGATCCTTGACCTGAACATCATTTAAGTAAATGATATATTTGTAGTTTCATTTACTTAAGATATTACATGTAAATAAGAAAGTACCTTCCATTTGAATCCAATAAAAATATCAAAAAAATCATATCTCTTACCAATAAAAAGTCAACTCTCCCATCGAAGAAAAAAATCGCGATTTCGGTGATTTTAGCGAAATGCTAACTTTCTAATCTCTCATAATTTGGCCTATCTAAAAATTTGATAATTCAAATAAACCATATGGAATACTAAAAATCTAAAGTCCGATAAAAAAGTCAAACGTGCATATGACTTCTCCAAGGGAGCCACTCTCCTACTGAGAGCACTTAGTCTGCTTGAGACCTCTCAGGATTTGGTCAAACCTAAACTATCATCACTCAAAGTCTTGAGAATTGTCACTTTCTAGTTTCTTTTCAATTAAAAAGTGAAAAATCTCATAAGTTTAGGTGATGATAACTTAGGTTTGATCAAATCCTGAGAGGTCTCATACAGACTAAATGCTATCAGTAGGAGAGTGACTCCCTTGGAGAAGTCATATGCACGTTTGACTTTTTTTACCGGACTTTAGATTTTTAGTGTTCTATATGATTTATTTAAATTATCAAATTTTTAGATAGGTCAAATTATGAGAGATTAGAAAGTTAGCATTTCGCTAAAATCACCGAAATTGCGATTTTCTTCTTCGATGGGAGAGTTGACTTTTTATTGGTAAGAGATATATATTTTTTGATATTTTTATTAGATTCAAATGGGAGGTACTTTCTTATTTACATGTAATATCTTAAGTAAATGAAAACATTTACTTAAATGATGTTCAGATAAATAAGGTAAGTGAAGGGGATCAGACGTACTTAAGGTAAGCTGAGGGAATCGGCCAACATCAGATGGAGTCGACATGGAATCGGGGTGGAGTCGGCCCGACTACAGCCGATTCCGGTCGATCCACCCCAATTCCACCTTATACCGTGGGTGGGTCGTTGTCCCCCCCCCCAAATCGGGTCGCCAATGGCCGATTCCGCCAATGGCCGATTCCGCTCCGAGTCGGCCGATTTTGCCATCCATGATCTAGGGAAGCTTCTGTCAATGTATGCTGGCATTAGTGAACATTAGTGAATTGTGGTCTTCACCACCTTCTTTGAAAACATCCACTGGCATTATTCTTTTATCCATGAAAATATAATTTGCCCATTTTGGACTTGCCAATTTCATTCAACTGTTAAGCCAACATCTGTTGAGCATTTCACTTGCTAATTTTACCAAATATTTCTTCTGATGTTGTTATTTCCTTGTCTTTGTAGCCGCCCTAGCGCACTCCAGGAAAGGATGAAGGACAGTGATGATGAGGAACTCCACGAGAAGGATTATGACATAGCAGCCTTAACCAATAACTTCAGCAATACCTTAAGATACAGCATTTATAAGAATGATGATGCTGATGAGGTACTGAGCATGATTTCATCAAGTGTATTATCCATCTAAATACTCTTGGTTGCTGATCAACTCTGTTTAGGAACATCTATTGTCATAACTGATTAAGATTTGCAGCTATGTAATCATCGTGATGATAATAACATTCGCAGGAAAGAAACAACTTCCTACAACCATTTGATATGGGGTCTGATATAACTAATATCTTCTCATTGCATTCCATTATATCACAGTGATGTTTTAGATCCTTCTAGTTTCTGAGAATGACTGTGATTGATTTACTAAAACTTTTTGAGGATGTTGAGACTTGATGCATCACTGTTTACACTGACCAAGTGTGCACTGTTGTAGAGATGAGGTTCAAACCATCTGTGATGTTAAATTTTCTTCTCTTAAGAAACAACATGCTTCTGATCTAACATTTCTCTCTCTATCTGTAGGTCCAGGAATCTCTTGACCATGATGATGAGGTAAGAGCTTGTTTCATTTTCTCCCATGTAGAATGTTCTAGTTTTGGATGTATTTTCATCTAATGATACTATGGCATCGTTTGTTACCGAGTTGAAAAAGATTTTGGTTTCTAAAATCTTTGACAAGATTTAAAGTGCTCCCAAACATGGTTTGTCATGTCGGGGCGAATCGGCCCGATTCCCCCGAATCGGAGCGGATCAGGGGCGGGCCGAGTTGTGATCCGCATGGATCCGCCGCCTGGCCGCGAATCGAGTGGATCCGATGCGATCCGATCCGATTCGCAGATCCGCCACGATCCGATCCCTGATTCGCCCCGATTCGTCTGATACCTCTTCAGGCAGGGTTGTCACTTGTCAGGAGTCAGGGCTCAGGATCCTCTTCAGGCAGGGTTGTCAGGATCCCCTTATTTACCTGAATATCATTTAAGTAAATGTTATAATTTGTTGTTTCATTTACTTAAGATATTACATGTAAATAAGGAAGTATCTCCCATTTGAATCCAATAAAAATATCAAAAAATCATATCTCTTACCAATAAAAAGTCAACTCTCCCACCGAAGAAGAAAATCGCGATTTCGATGATTTTAGCGAAATACTAATTTTTTAATCTCTCATAATTTGGTCTATCTAAAAATTTGATAATTCAAATAAACCATATAGAACACTAAAAATTTAAAGTCCGGTAAAAAAAGTCAAACGTGCATGTGACTTCTCCAAGGGAGCCGCTCTCCTACTGACAGCACTTAGTCTGCTCGAGACATCTTAGGATTTGGTCAAACTTAAGCTATCATCACCTAAACTCGTGAGATTTTTCACTTTCTAATTGAAAAGAAACTAGAAAGTGACAATTTCATGAGTTTGAGTGATGATAGTTTAGGTTTGACCAAATCTTAAGAGGTCTCAAACAGACTAAGTACTGTAAGTAGGAGAGCGGCTCCCTTGGAGAAGTCACATACACATTTGACTTTTTTTACCGGACTTTGGATTTTTAGTGTTCCATATAGTTTATTTGAATTATCAATTTTTTAGATAGACCAAATTATGAGAGATTAAAAAGTTAACATTTCGCTAAAATCATCGAAATCGTGATTTTCTTCTTCGGTGGGAGAGTTGACTTTTTATTGGTAAGAGATATGATTTTTTTGATATTTTTATTGGATTCAAATGGGGGGTACTTCCTTATTTACATGTAATATCTTAAGTAAATGAAATTGTTTCATTTACTTAAATGATATTCAGGTAAATAAGGGGATCCTGACAACCCTGCCTGAAGAGGATCTTGAGTCCTGACTCCTGACAACCCTGCCTGACACACATACATAAATATAATATATATAATAATCATATGCAAATCGGACCCGATTCGCCTCGATTCTGGGCGAATCAGATCGCATCAGGGTGAATCCGATTCGCCCCGAATCGGCGATACGTCAAACCTTGCTCCCAAATAGACTTGGCAGGTCTCGACTTACGTGTAAATCAGATTTTAATGGGAGGAGAGAGACTGAGAGAATAGTTTTTCTCTCCCCTCCTACCCAAAATCTGGTTTACATGCCCTTCCAAAAAAATTTACCTTTTTCACACTGCAAGAGACTGATGTTTACCTTTTTTTATTATGCAAAACAGCCTCGTCGCCTGTGCTTTTCACAGCACAGGCGACGAGGCACAAAATATACCCCCAACCGAGGTGATGTTGAAAAGCCGATTTTTGTAAAAATTCATTTTCCATAATCGATAACAAACGTTGCCTATGTCCATTAAAAAATGTATTATAGTGTGTAAGAATAGTACCACATTGGAAAGAGATAAAAATATTAATGTGCTTATAATAGTTGTTCCCTCATCACTCGTCTCCTTAAGGTTTTGAGTTGGAAGGCCCAATCCAATAAAACTTTAACATGTGCAGGCTCATAGTATGATCGGGCTGTGCACCCTGAGTTTATGGCCCACATGACATAATCGATAAACAGCCTGCATGTGAGGGCGCATGTAAGCATAGTCCCACATTAGGAGGGAGAAAAATATCAATGCACATATAATAGTAATGCCCTCTCCACTGAGTGCATGCATCATCTTAAGGTTTTCAGTTTGAAAGTCAAATCCAATAAGACTTGTAACATAGAGCAAGAAAGCAATTTTACACAACAAAGCAATCCCACAGACTTGCTGTTACTCTGGAATGTGCTTCCAGCAGTGGTTGTGAGCAGCAAAACTGTTGCCGTGGGGTAGCCCTCAGAACGGTATGTGGATTGTTTCTTCTGGATACAGTGACGGTTTGGTCTCGCTATCTTTTCTGGGATGTTTCTGTGATATCTTCCACATACTGATCTAGATAAATAATCTTATGCCTCCAGCCTCAAGTTACAGTCTTACACCGAGCCAATTGGATGCTATATAAAATTCCTGTTTATTTTGGTTTCTAGCTTTTGAATGAGATTAACACAATGTAGGCTGAGCTCTTTACCGTTTGTTTCCCCTTTCATTGCAGGAGCCATTTATCTTCTCTTCTACATTCATTTGGTCGTTTCTTGAGTGCCAGTGACATTTTTTTGTCTGCATTTCAAGATGTCTAAGGATACTCGTGTGTCCTTTTAATCCATCCATTTATGAGACTAGAGGGATGAGGATACAACTTCTTTGGGTCTTTAGGATGAGTAAGCTTATCAAATCCAGATAATTTCACATAAGGATATGCTTATCTCTGATTCAAATTATCTTTTGATCATATCGCAGCTATTCCTCATTACTTGCACATGTAAAATAAAATCCTTGTAGCATACCTATTTGTTCATTATTTGGAGTCTTTTTATGCATTATATCCAGAAGGGTATGTGGATTGTTTCTTATGGACACCGACAGTTTGGTCTTGCTATCTCTTCTGGGATGTTTCTGCGATATCTTCCACATACTGATCTAGATTAAATAATCATATGCCTCCAGCCTCAAGTTACAGTCATAAACCGAGCCAATTGGATGCTATATAAAATTGCTGTTTATTTTGGTTTCTGGTTTTTTAATGAGATTAACACAATGTAGGCTGAGCTCTTTACCGTTTGTTTCCCCTTTCATTGTGGGAGCCATTTATCTTCTCTCCTACATGCATTTGGTCGTTTCTCAAGTGCCAGTGACATTTTTTTGTCTGCATTTCAAGATGTCAAGGATACTTGTGTCCTTTTAATCCGTCCATTTATGAGACTAGAGGGATGAGGATACAACTTCTTAGGGTCTTTAGGATGAGTAAGCTCATCATATCCATATAATTTCACATAAGGATATGCTTACCTTTGATTCAAATTATCTTTTGATCATATCTCAGCTATTCCTCATTACTTGCACGTGTAAAATAAAATCCTTGTAGCATACATATGTCCATTATTTGGAGTTTTTTTATGCAATCGAATTATTGATAAGAATTTTAGGGAATAGTTTGAAAGAATTCCGTGGTCATAATTTGGAAGCAGAAGCCCCCTCCATCATTGTGCACAATGAAGCTTATGGTCACATAACTGTCATATACCTGTTTTTGATAAAGTTGAAATGCAAGGATAAGGACACACCTTTCGTAAAGGATGAATGTAGATAAGGTCACTAATCAGAACTGTTGTTGTCCTCATATACTTGTCCGTATATTCTCAATTCATAATGCATCTTGGTGACACGATGAGATTATAAGTACACAAGTAATATGATTCTCTGTAATTTGTTAGTGCATTTTTCTGGCAGGGTGTGTATTTTGATGATGAATCGAGTGAAGTCATTGTCTCATCTTTGAGATTTGGGGATAATCAAGATAGGTACTTGACAATATGCTTTCACTGTCTTGTTTTCCAGCAATCAGTATTGCCTTCAGTTTCATTTTGCTTCACAGTTCAAAATTTCATTCTTAGGGTTATTGCATTTAGTTTGATTTTATTGTCCGTCATACCATTCTTGCACAGAAGCTGCCTGTTTACAAATTCCGACTGGTTTGCTTTCAAAGAAGACAGAATCAATGAGGAGCCTCCTATCGCCTCCACTATTGATGAGATGGACGAAGTCGATCTTACTGATATGAAAAGAGATAGCAACTGCAGCGATGATGAGGTAGTTACGGGGGAGGGGGACGAGTTAGGCAACTTTGTAGGATCAGTAGGTGGCACATTGAGATCCTCCCCACCTTTGGTGAATAAAGTAATTGAAAATGGGCTTTTAGACGATCCCACAAGGTCAGAGGTGAAAAGCTTGTCTTTAGATGCAGGGATATTCGAACTTGAAGCACAACAGGCAGAAGATCTGTTTGACGACAACCAGCTTCCTGACTGGGTGGGATGGCGTCAGCCATCAGATATCCAGATAGACAGCTCCACAGAAGATGATTTTGACCATCCTGACAGTGTTCAGCCTGGCATGAACACGAGCTCGAATGATACAGTGCCCAACACTTTCTCTGGGAGCACATCAGGTGGGGGCCTAACAGAGGTTGAGGCAGGCACATCATCGTTTGAAGATGATGTGGAGTTTGTGGGTGTCGATCCGGAGGGGATGGAGAGGGGGGCGGACGGGTGGTCATCGGATGGCAGGCCGGGAGGGGAGGCTACCTTGTCGACGAGAACAGTGTCAAAAATCTCAGAGGCGGGCATGGATCCAGGTAGGGACGTATCTTCCAGGCTACTAGAGTTCCATGAGATAAATTACTGGCGAGTGGAACAGGAAGCTGGCATCGTCAAGGAATGATTGCTCTTTTCGCCCTGCCTTGATCCCTGTTGTAGATGTAATCTTGTACCATATATTTTTGATGTCTCTAAGCAGTGAGTTATTGTTGGCATTTGTATCTTATCCTGATGGTTATAATCAGTCAAACAAACTATTATCTTTGCATTTAATCAAGTATGCACGACGTCTTTTGTCACGGTGCTATGGCAACCAAAGTTTAGGCTGCTGGGTTGAGGTAGGTGACTGGACTGGGTCTTTTGTCACGGTATCATATCAGACGGTCATGTTCCTAGAAGAAAGTACATCTATGTGGGTGGTGATTTGCCATGTTGGGGAGAAAGTGATGTAAGCATTTGACTTCACCGTGAGTTGATCAAGTTCCCTGTTCAAAATTATAATGGCTTGGTCCTATTTTCAGATGTTAGCGGTGATTGTAAGAGGGTAACGAGTGAATAAGGATTGGTGCAAGGAACACATTAGGACCTATATAACTTCAGAAGATTGATGACCTATCTTGTGAGTGCTTTTGTAATTGGCAGCAGCTGAATTTTTGAATGAGCTCCCTACAGTTGGATCTTTGATCTCGTACGAGCAGAGGTCTTATCAAAAGTTGGAAAAATAAACAAGCTGGTAGTCAGAAATTGAATGCAACCTGCAATAGCAAAAATGTATCCTATGACGATGAGAATGTGTTTCCTACCAATTACCATCCATTTGCGAATTAATGTGTAACATAGTCAAACCGCCAAGTATCAACCATGCATTGAGCAGTTCATATTGAGCTGGTCTCGAGAATTTCCAAGTATCAACCACAAACTGTGCATAATCGTGCTGCTGCGATATCATGTCTGATATGAACGTATCAAAACATAAAAAAGGTTTCTGATAAAACTGTGCACCCCAATTAAAATTTTGAACCAATCCAGAGTCCAATATTACGTGTAAAGAGTTTCACAAGTCTTCAAACTTGGGTAGTCGTATAATATGTTCTTTCACGCCCGTTCCTTTGGCGTATCGAGACAATGATGCCGCCAGCTTCAGAATTGGAGTCCAATCGATTAGATATCAAGTGTATACGAGATTGATGAGACTGGAAAATGGACAAAGAATCTAGAGAAAATAAGGTAGACATAGGACCCATTATCACTCCTTTTAAGATGCTATTCTGCTCCACAATTTCGAATCCTCTTTTGTAATCGGCAAGGGTCAGATAACTGACCTTGTACACTAGAATAATCTCAAGTCCAACTTTGTCGACTTAGGTAAGATAATTCAAGTCTCATCCACCTTAACTGGGTTAAGGGTCTTGTGACATATTCCTACGCTTACTGCTGGATTTCAGTTACCAAAACTTGAATTGTCTTTACCTCCCAAGCCCCTTTATCCTCTGTTTCAACTTTTGATTCCTAATTCCCGAGTTCATAATCAAAATCCGAATCTTTCTATTTCATGAACTTCTGAGCCGAAAAAGGGAAAAAAAATTGTGCAGGTTACGAACTGAGCTGGGATTTCCAAACCGGGTGCTGATCAATTTGAAAAGCTTTGGGAAGAGGGCAGAAGGAAAAGGGAATTGACGTCGGGAGTGTCCCATGTCTGTCTCCAGCGAGTGCCAACTCCATAATTCCGGCACAAATCCACGAAGATAACCACACCACACGTGCAACGGCAAACCCTAGGCAAGTTTGCCAGTATTTGAAGAGTGATCCCCAAGCTTCCCTCCATCTATCACTAAACTCAAACATATGTACATTTATGCACCGAATAACTATATATATAAGGTCAACTACGACATGCCTTGAACACAGACAAGTAACCTAGTTTGACGCCGTAAGAAAGGCTACTGATACAGTTTACCCGGACTTTGCCATCTATATATTGGATTGTCAGTTGCCACACACACACACATATAGATAGAGAGAGAGAGAGAGAGAGGAGAGAGAGAGAGAGAGTCTCCAGATCCCCATGACAAGGCTTTCTCACATGGTCATTAACTTCAACGACTTGCTCTCTCACGTTGGTTGGTTTTGTCAGTGGAGAAAATTAATCAATTCGAGAAGTACTTGAACATGGAAGGCGATAGCAACTTTTTCATCTGGGGAACCAGTAGAAGGGCATAAAATGTTGCTGCCCATATGAGAGGATTTATATGTCGCTAACATAAAAAGTTGCTCATACGGAAACCACACCGTCACATAAAGTTAGAGAGCTTTACGTCGAAGTGAAGGCCCCCCTGGCAGATGAACATATGGGGAGTACTGTCTTCAGAATTCCTCAATAAGCAACCAAAGTTTGAAATGCCAAAAGGGCATGTTATGCTAATTAAGTAGGCGAATCTATTCTGAGTTGAGACAAAAGATAGTTCCTACTATATGTTAAGAGTGTTGTGCATTATTATTACATTCCAAGTGTAATAAATATGTACATTATATATATATATATATATATATATTAAAGCACTAGAATAATATATTATAGCAAGCACGCAATGCATTATGACGAGGCATTGTGTATTATTTTACATTCTTGTACAGTACAGCATATTATTATTTTTCTCAAATAGAGATTATTAATTATCCTATAAAAAAGACTGAACAAGGAATGACATATAGACTTTGGATCGACCAAAGCTGTAGTTGATCCGGTTCCAAGGGTAGAATTGCTTGGTGGTTTCACATGGTGTACAGCGAGAACTGTCTCCACTCTCCATCTTCAAGATCTCCCCATGCATTCAGGTTCCAGAAGAGGGAAGAATCTCCGCCCCCCCCCCCCCCCTGTGTTATATATATATATACTATATCATGATCATAGTCATATTCTATGCAGCCACCCTTCTTCTCTCAGACCCTCCGGAATCTTTGTTCCTAGACCGACATCGACCCATATCACATGGCACTTCATTATCCTATCTCGCTGCCCTGATTTTTATTCTTTCTTCTTTCGCGTCCAACTTGGGCACAATTCACATGGCTTCATAATATCGATCACGCCTGATACGGTTGCCTGCTCCACTCTGTCTGAACAAGGGTTCGGCACCCTGTTATTCATATTAAAATTCGTGGGAGCTGATCCCGATGTTGGCCGGTCGTCAGGCACTGGTCGTCCTTGAGAGCAAGGGTCACTTGTCAAACGCGCATCCACACTTACAGGTCTAGCTCCTGTGGACGCAAACACTCAGGCTCTTACGTTCGTAAGATATAAGATGTTATGTGGGCATGCGTGGTGTGCAACTCGTATATATATAGCTTCATTTGACTCGATTGAATAGCTAGTGTTAAGTTGCGTGGTAGTGTTCAACTAGCTAAGATCTAATTACTTGTTTGACTTCACTTATCTCACACGACTGCTTCAGCTAGCCCTCCCTCGCATGTGAAACAACATGCAATATCAATAAATTATTGCTCTTTTCCTCCTCATGAGAATCGGTATATATGCTACCTTAACTAGGACATGTACGTTTTGCAAATTAAGCAGCACCATGAAAATGGATATTGAGCTGATTCGTCAATTCTTGAAACTAAATGGTGGGAATGAGAGCGTGGTGGACGTCAAGTTAATTTGGTTTTCATTGTAGATGCCATGTTTTAGGTGGGCTGAGCCTGCCGGGCGTCTTCTCTGGTCCGGCCCAATAATATCCTTGCTGTACTCTTGACAAATTAGATTCCATCTTGTAAACGGACATATATATGCACGAGTTCTTGTGCCACATTTTGTTCTTGAACAAGATTTTCTTCGTTTTACGTTTGTCAGACATTTGTGTGGGTGACATTCTGATAGCTAGATAATTTTGCAGAAGAGGAAAAAAGGATCACCATGCCACACACACACACTTGTATCACATTAATCCTCCTCAAATAAATCCGTTGTCGAGCACCGGACAGAAAAAAAGGTTGGAACTTTCATGTACTGATAGAAGCTAGCGGACAAGAATACTATTCTGTTGTATGAGCAAACATATCCGTTCTCACTTGATTGTGTCAACATTAATGCAAGGATTGCAATGACACCAACATCTTAGATACAGACTAAACAAAGGCAAAATGAAGAATAGAGAAATGGGGAGCGGGTCATGTGGCTGTAGAGATGGAGAGCTGTCACAGATCTCAATCCGAGAGTGCATGATGAGGTTCCCAGATTTGTTTTGTTTAATGGTATCTTAAGTCATTAAAGACTGGTTATTAGTTTTTTGTTGCTGTGGTCTAGGCAGTGAATTAAAACTGGGTCTACCGATCGAGAGAGGAGGGAAGACGGGCACCGAGCACGGACCGGAAGCGGGGGAGATGCCGCCGTTCACTGCGACACAGATGGGAGAGAAGAAGTTGAGAAGTCAAATCAAACATTGCGTACGAGGTGAATATGAGAGAGAGAGAGAGAGAGAACCCAACACTAACCTCTCAGTCAAAACCCTAATGGCTGCTCCTTCGAATCCTGAAAACAATTAAGAAACATTAATACAAACACTCACACACATATAAGAGCACATTTCTCGGAAACCCACCTCCCCCACTGAATTATTTCTCTCTCTCTCTCTCTCTCCCTGAAGAAACATGGACAACACTCAATTCTCTCACTTTCTCTCTCTGGGGGTGTGTGTGTGGAGAAAACACGAACCCAAAAACATGTCGACTGTCGAGGGTGACGGAAGGGGATACAGACTTAAAGGAATTAGTTAATAGGTTTGCTGAAAACAAGGTGGTGAGGTCTGTCCCCAAGGATTCTACTAGTGTCCCCTCAACCTTCCGCTAAATAAATTTGGGAAAAGTTTACGGCCGGCATGGCCCTTCAACCAATTCACAGAATATCCGGGACTCTGAAAACCAGGTGCCGTGTTGTTGACGAGGGTCCACGCAGGATATAGGGTACCAGCAGCTTGCACTAGCCCATACATATCTTAATTAATTTCCTCTCCAATATTGTTCTATCTTCTATCTTCTAGAATATAACAGTTCTCATTTTTTCTAAGAATTTATACTCACTACCCAAATAAAGGGAAGATATTTTTACTGTATCTAACAGATGCATCGTTAAGTTGAAACATATTACAAACAACGTAAGCAAGTGGAAATAACCTTCTAAAAGAAAAAAAAAGTGAAAGGTTGAAGTGGACAGCTAGCATGGGGTTCTCGTCCCAACCCAAGCGAGCAGATGATGAGAGAGAGAACGAAGGCAGCCGTCTTGCGGAGCGCCCGTGTGCGCTCTCTCTCTCTCTCTCTCTCTCACACACACACACACACAAAATCACAAACACACAGACGACAGAAGTGTATGCGCCTTCTTGTTCCTTTGTTTTTAGTTATTGGAGAAAGAGGCGGAGAAAAATAAGGAAACAGGTGCAACCTACAAGACGGCGTAGCACTCGGTCAAAAACCGCTCTTTTTGCTCTGACTTGGCCGCACGTGAGAAGTCATGATGGTCCATCGTGATCCAGCACCTGTGTCGTCCTCCTTTCCTGACTTTGAGATCTTTGTTTTGTCTCCCTCGTCTCCCACCTCCCCCCTCTCCCTCTATATATGTATATATATATATATATATAGAACAGACAGCGAGGTGTTGGGGGACTTTTCTATTTGTAATTGAACAAAACTAGTTGGGAGTTGGGACGTCAATAACAAAATAATGTTTCAACACATACGTTCAGCTCAGTCAACTGGTGAAGCCGTCGAACCTGGCTTGGTCTTAACCGATGATTTAATTGCGTTATTGCGCACCAGCTGCGAGTAACTTCTCGCTATTGTCTGTCTTAAATTTTCTTTTCTAATAAATAAATAAAAAGTTATAATTATGTTCTATGACATCTCTTCTTCACATTCTCGTTCGCTTAATTTGTGATCTCTCTATTCTTAATTTTCAAATAATATTAACAATCTTCTGGGATCTGAACAATTACAATTAGAGTTATGCATGTTTAAGAGAAGCGGCCGATCACCTTGATCTATTAATGCTTTTGTACAAATGTAATTTCTCGATTTTAATGAGCACGCTTCACTTAAAAATTAAAATACTCTTTGTGGCATGTTAAAGTCGAACTTGGATTTGAAGGATATGAGAAGTTCGATCAGGGAAATCCAGTTCACTGTATACCGTCTATCTGGAACCAAATTTCCCTCTGTTCCATCATGGTGCAAATTAACTTCTTGGGAGGGATTTTTTTTTTTTTTTTTTTTTTAAGTTTGGCTCAACAACCGCGGCTTTGTACAGAAGGAAATGATCACCTCGCCTTGAGATCGAAACTCGGGGCCCCTTCCACTCATCTTCACCCTGAAAACCCCTAACAATTCCGCCTAAAACATCACGGTGTAAGTCCCATTTAATTAAAGTCTTGAAAAATCACTTAAAAATGCCGTAGTGCATTTAGCTGGGGTCGATCTCTCGGCCCGTACGTCTTAGTGAGCATCAGGGGTGCCCACCGCTGGGCCACCCCCACCCCATGCCCACTTCTTGGGAGGGATTGCTTTATACTATTGACCGAGATATCTGGTTCAGAAATATGCCAATTTTTTAATATATAATACTGTTAAATTGAAATGATGATCGTTAAGTTATGTAAACTATGTTCTCACGATATCTTGCAAATTTATGCTCTGAAGTAAATATTGAGAAACGTCGGGTCGGATTCGAAATTAAAGATAAGTGTTTTCATTTTCACTTTATATAAAAAATTTTAGAGTTGAAAATAAAAACGGAAAAGGATGTACTTCTACTTTCACTTTCTATAAAAAATTTTAGAGTTGAAAATGGAAATAGAAAATGATGTTTTCACTTTCGTACCCGTTTTCTTTTTAAGTAAAAAAATAGAAATGGAAATAAAAATAAGACGAAAATTTTGGATGTAATAATATTTATATAATGAGAATAAATTTATAAATTTACAAATATATTGCTTATTAAATTTATGAATAATTTTAAATATAAATTTAATAATCTAGTAGTATGATAACTAACAATAATAAATAAAAATACATCTTCTACCGTATGACGAGACCAAATTAAGATAGTAATATTATATGATTATATATAATGATTGAGTGTCGACATATATAGATATGAAGATTGTAAAAAAAAAATTATCATATATGATAGAATGTGATAGTGACCACTATTCATTAATTGAGACAAAGATAAATGACATTTATATATAGACTGGATGTAGAAGATAGTGACTTAAAAATTTAAGAGTCAAAATTTTGAGATTGAAAAATTTTATTATAAAAGATTAAATAATATATATTAAAATATTAAAAATAAAAACAAAAAAACAGATGCAAAAGTAAATGTTTATATTTCCGCATCTCATAAAAATTTGAATATTTATTTTTACTTATGCTTAATCGAATTCTTTTTTCAGACTTTTGCATCTAAAAAAAAAATAAAAATAGTTGAGTAAATAAAGAATTGAGCCTCGTTAACAACCCCGGAAGGATGAGCAAGGACGTGTCATGGGAGTGCTGCGTTCTTCAAAATGAGATTTCGATCGGCGCTGGCCAGCCTCGGGCTGCACGGGCGGGCGCGCCTGGCCGCGAGCCAGCGTCGCATGCGCCGCCGCTGCGGTGCTTCGTCCCCTCGGTCCTTCTGCGCCACCAGGACAGCGTGAGTCTCGCAGTGCGCCGCCGTACGTTTCGCACACGACCCCCCACGTACATGACCGCCGCCGTACTTGGGGCCCGCGCGATCCCACGAATCACATACCGAGGGGGGAAGATCTTATTTGGTTATTTCGTTAATAATTTAGACGGCTATATATTACGGTCATCTACCAATTTTAGAGGTAGAAGTTAATTTTGCCGGTGACTTCAAGAGAGAGATCGTGAAGAAGAGACAGTTGCATGCCTTCTTAAGGGCCTAGGACATCAAATAGCATTACAAGAAAATACGGATTTTTCGACGGAAAGAATCCGTCGGAACATGATCCTTCCGACAGATTTACGTCCGAAGTTCGTCGGAAATGATCCGTCAAAAATTATTGGTCAGAAATTACCGACGGAAGAGAATTCCATCGGAAATAGGTCGGAAAACTTCGACGGACAAATCCGTCGAAAATACCGTCAGTATTTACCGACAAATATTCCGTCGATAAATCAGTCGAAATTGCTGTCGGTCAATACTGACACAAACCCGTCAGAAAAATCCGTCAGAACTATAGATAGAATTATCGACCGATTTCTTCCGTCGATAATTTAGAATTTCCAACGGATATTTATCCGTCGAAAAATCCGTCGGAATGTGCAGTATATATATTTTTTTAAAATTGACAAATAAAAATAATTTTTCAAACCTGCTACAATATTCATAAATTTCACAAATACTCACGATCAACATAAAATCATAAAATATAATAAATATAAAATCATACAAAATAATAAATACAAAAAATCAAGACAAATCTGCTGGATCGTCTGCTATCCCTGCCTTGTCATCGTCAGGTGCCGGAGGTGGATCCTATATTAAAAAAAATTAATATGAGAAATATTAATAATAATTAAAAGACATACATTATTTTCAAAAATTAAATTTAAAATATGTGATTATTTCTCAAGTTTAATTAGATACTATTTTTAGATCCATCGTTTCTTGGATGTTTTTTAGATCTGTCATTTGAACGCCGAACACAATCCGGGAATCCAAATTGGATTCCGTCAGTTCCCACACGTCACTTTAACCCACCTGGTCGTGTCGGAGAAAACGACACGCTAATCCGATCTCTATTTGGGATTTTGGATCCCCGGATTGTAGGTTTTAGCCCTTTATATATACTTGACTGTTTTTTAGATCCGTCATTTCAATGTCCAACCCAATCTGAAGATCCAAATTAGATTCCGTCAGTTCCCACACGTCACTTTAACCCACCCAGTCGTGTCGAAGAAAACGGCACGCCGATCTGATCCCTATTTGGGATTTTGGACCACCGGGTTGTGTGTTTTGACCCTTTATATATACTTGGCTGTTTTTTAGATCCGTCATTTCAATGCCCAACCAATCCGGAGATCCAAATTAGATTCCGTCAGTTCCTACACGTCACTTTAACCCACCGGTCGTGTCGGAGAAAACGACACGCTAATCCGATCTCTATTTGGGATTTTGGATCCCCGGATTGTAGGTTTTAGCCCTTTATATATACTTGACTGTTTTTTAGATCCGTCATTTCAATGTCCAACCCAATCTGAAGATCCAAATTAGATTCCGTCAGTTCCCACACGTCACTTTAACCCACCCAGTCGTGTCGGAGAAAACGGCACGCCGATCTGATCCCTATTTGGATTTTGGACCACCGGGTTGTGTGTTTTGACCCTTTATATATACTTGGCTGTTTTTTAGATCCGTCATTTCAATGCCCAACCCAATCCGGAGATCCAAATTAGATTCCGTCAGTTCCTACACGTCACTTTAACCCACCCGGTCGTGTCGGAGAAAACGACACGCCGATCTGATCTCTATTTGAGATTTTGAACCCCTGGGTTGTGTGTTTTGACCATTTATATATACTTGACTATTTTTTAGATCCGTCATTTCAATGCCCAACCTAATCCGGAGATCCAAATTGGATTCTGTCAGTTTCCACACGTCACTTTAACCCACCTGGTCGTGTCGGAGAAAACGGTACGCCAATCCGATCCCTATTTGAGATTTTAGACCCCCGGGTTGTAGGTTTTAGCCCTTTATAAATACTTGGTTATTTTTTAGATTCGTCATTTCAATGCCCAACCCAATTCGGAGATCCAAATTGGATTCCGTCAGTTCCCACACGGCACTTTAACCCACCCGGTCGTGTCGGAGAAAACGGCACGCCGATCCGATCCCTATTTGAGATTTTGGACCCCCAGGTTGTAGGTTTTAGTCCTTTATATATACTTGGTTGTTTTTTAGATCCGTCATTTCAATGCCCAACCCAATCCGGAGATCCAAATTGGATTCCTCAGTTCCCACACGTCACTTTAACCCACCCGGTCGTGTCGGAGAAAACGACACGCCGATCCGATCCATATTTGGGATTTTGGACCCCCGGGTTGTAGGTCTTAGCCCTTTATATATACTTGACTGTTTTTTAGATTCTTCATTTCAGTGCCCAACCCAATCCGGAGATCCAAATTAGTTTCCGTCAGTTCCCACACGTCACTTTAACCCACCTGGTCATATCGGAGAAAACGGCACGCCGATCCGATCCCTATTTGGAATTTTGGACCCCCGGGTTGTGTGTTTTGACCCTTTATATATACTTGACTATTTTTTAGATCCGTCATTTCAATGCCCAACCCAATCCGGAGATCCGAGATCCAAATTAGATTCCGTCAGTTCCCACACGTCACTTTAACCCACCCGGTCATGTCGGAGAAAACAGCACGCCGATCCGATCCCTATTTGAGATTTTGGACCCCCGGGTTGTGTGTTTTGACCCTTATATATACTTGGCTGTTTTTTAGATCCGTCATTTCAATGCCCAACCCAATCCGGAGATCCAAATGGATTCCGTCAGTTCCACACGTCACTTTAACCCACCCGGTCGTGTCGGAGAAAACGACACGTCGATCCGATCACTATTTGGGATTTTGGACTCTCGGGTTGTGTGTTTTGACCCTTATATATACTTGGCTGTTTTTTAGATCCGTCATTTCAATGCCCAACCCAATCCGGAGATCCAAATTGGATTCCGTCAGTACCCACACGTCACTTTAACCCACCCGGTCGTGTCGGAGAAAACGACACGTCGATCCGATCACTATTTGGGATTTTGGACTCTCGGGTTGTGTGTTTTGACCATTTAGACTTACGTTTTTTTAATATCCGTCAATTGAACGCCTTTTACACTATTGTTAGGTTAATTAATTTAGATTTCTTTTTTTTCCCTGTTGACATTCTTTAGTAGTTTCATCTCATCCAAAGTATATGAAATTAATACTAATACTGACCTGAGGTGCTGGCTGTGTGGGGCGTACTCCCTGCATGGCTGAGATCAACTGCTGAACCATATCGCCGAACTGCGTCTGTAGCTCTGCCTGCTGTATCTGTAGCTGTGCCCGTAGCTCTTCCCGAATGAGGTCTCTAATCTCCTCTAAACCACTGACGGGGGGCGCAGTAGATGAACTCGTGTATGCCGGAGGAGCGATCGAACTCGCATATGAGGACAACACTGGATGAGTATCCAGGCTGTCCCCAAAGCCTACACTCGACCCTTCCCGGCCCTCCCGCTGCGTCGACCCAAGCCTCCAGATCCAAGTCTGGCTGGGGAGTGCCCTCTGCATAGCGCTCCGCCATCGTCCTGTCATAGGTCTCCTGCAGAACAAATTAAAATTAAATTATTGAAAAAAATTATTTTAATATCTTAATTGAATTCATAATTTATAGCTTGACTTACAGCGATTGTGCGGGCACTCTCGCTAACATAGTCATCCGTCCCCTTCCGCTTATGAGTCCGATCAAATAACTCGCGAAAAGTAGGAGCACGCTCGAGCTCGTGATGCTTACAATTCAAAAAAAAAAAAGTTAGTTTCACAATAATAATCAATGTATTAAGCAATTGAACAATAATATGCTTACCAATTTTTGGTTGTGGGTCGCATAAGATACGGACCCACTAGTATGCACATTCTTCTCCGGAATGGATGACCGGTTGCGTTTTGCCGCCTGTGACCGCTCCTGCCATGGTCCAGCAGCCCAACGCTCACAAAGGGACTCCTAATAGTCCCTTCTCAGCCAAACAGGGCCGTAATCCAGCCAAGCCATAGGATCTCGGTTGCCTGTGGTCTTCATTGCCTTGTCCCGGGTTTCCCACACTGACTTTCTTAAATTAGTCTGGGCAGTAGACTCCCAGACGGCTCGAGCTCGAGGGAGATTCTCGGGTCTCATGAACGCGAATCTCCGCTGTAAAGAAATAAAATTACTCAACTTTCTGCACTAACAAAGATAGTAATTAAATAAAGAAATAAAAATACCGTGAACATGTCAAATAATAAATCCCGAACGGGCACCGGGAACTCTCTTCATGCATCCACTGGTCCTGGAATATGTGCGTGGACCAATGACGTAATATAGCGGGAAGCAAAACCGGGATCTATCTTCCCCCTGCAATTGCACATTAATTGTGTACATAAAATGGATAACATAAATAACAAATACAGTAAGTTTGAAGTGATCAACTTTACCCTGAGATCCAACATGACTGCCGTCCTGGTAGCTGAGGCCCCTCCTCAACTGCTGGATGCTGGCTCTCCACCTCTGTTGAAACAATTTAGTACACTATTATTGTAAATTGCAAGAAAACAAACATACTAATCTATTGAAACATACATGTACTGATGGTGAGGAAGAAGGGAAAGGTGGCACTACTCGCGTGGTCGGCGGGGAGGCGGTCCCTGCAAAATTATATACACACATTAGAAAATATGAATTTAAATTGAACAACAATATATACGTATACCTGTCGCCTGGACGACCGGCGTGGATGGGGAGGCAGTCCCTGCAAAATTATATACACATTAGAAAATATGAATTTAAATTGAACAACAATATATACGTATACCTGTCGCCTGGACGACCGGCGTGGACGGGGAGGCAGTCCCTGCAAAATTGTATGTACGTTATATCTCGTGAATTTAATATGAACAATAATATATAGAGTTTTGTGTTTACATATACATATACCTGTCGTGGACGAGGACGCAGACCCTCGGCCAACGGATGTGGAAACCGTCCGACTCCGTCCTCTACGTACCATATCTCTATTAAGATAAATAAAGATACAACATGTCATCAGCACTAAAATTTGAAGTAACATTTAATATGAACATATAATTAGCAACAACACGAAGTTCTTACAAAATATAGGGTATATTATCTATATTCATCATCAGATGCTGAAGACATGTTTAATTGAACTCATCTTCGTCATCATCCTCAACTTCATCCTCATCATGCCGGAACTCTTCCTCCACATCAGGACTCCATCTCCCACTCAAGGGTATTTGGGTCAACTTCTTCCTGTTCGTTATCCTTATATAAGCAAATTGTTTCATTTATATCATCAACACTGAACTGCGTAGAAGCTGCCAACTCTCGTGCGTCACTCCGATCTGATTGGAAAAAATGTCATCAACAATGACGAGCTCATCATCAGCTGGGAGAAGCTCATACTCAGGGAATAGCCTTGATTTCACTCTACATGCAGTCCACCAATCTCTTAATTTGAGGGATGGATAATTTGAATAATAAAACTTGTTGGGCTTGTGCCGCCAGAATGAATAATATCTTTCGTTCAAACAAACACGTACTTTGATACGTTGGACATTGTTCTTCTTTGAGTCTAATTTCCAATCGCGAACTCTCATCACTAATTAGAAAAAAAATTATAACAATTTATTCATTAGTATTTTAAAATATGAAATTAAATCATAATATGGTAAATATGAAAGAATCAATCAAATGACTACAAATAATTAAACAACGAGCAATGCAGCACTCATTTAATTACCAAAAGATTGGTACAAGATTACAAGTGTCATCACTAATATGAATTGGTTGTAGGGAACTCACTAAATGTATATCAGAGAGGAGTGAGTAGACGCACTCGAAATTTTCAACAAATAATACACACACATAATAAATAACCACCTAACTTCGATCAAACATTCACAGACTGTTCAAAACGGGACAATTCAAGACTTTGAGTTAGATATACACATTCTCATTATTGAAAATAAGACTCGTGCATATCAATCTAAAGTCTTAAACGGAAAGGTTCATTGACATGGGCTTAACACGCTCTCGTGAGGTGTGTGCAGTGAAAAAATGCTATACATACATTGATCAAATTAAAACCCAAATAAATATGAAAAAAAATATGGAAACAAAATCATACATGTGAACAAGTGCAATAAAAACCAAATTCATACATACATGTAGATGAATTGTATTAAAGTAAGAAATACAATACTAATCACTAAACTGAAAGTAAGCAATTAAAAAAAATCCATATAATAGTGTTATATTGAAATAAGTTTGAATTAAGGATCTAATAGCTACAAGAAAGATTTTGTACTCATTTTTTTAAATCTTGATCAAGTCACATTACAGTTCCATGCCTTTAGCATTCAATTCAAGAGGGAGAATGGGATCATTGAGACCCTTCATGTGCTTTCTATAGATAAAGTCTCTGCTTCAGATCAAAAGATTGATCTAAATCTGAAGATTTCTGTTTACAAGGGAAATCTTAAGCTATGTTTGGTACCCAAAATTTTGGAGTTATAGAATGAGATAGAGTGAAAATATCTTCTAAATTTGAAATTATAGACTGGGATAAAGTGAGGATATCCCTAAAATTGTGGAGAATTTTAGAGATATCCTTAGTCTATCCAAATACTAAACATAACCTAAGATTCTTATAACTAAACCTAGCAATTAATGATAAGTTAGTTTTGAAAATGCTTCAATGTCAAATTTTGATGATGTCATATAAAAGCTCACAACTCTTTAATTGAAAGTCAGATCAAGAAATATATATCCTTGGGAAACTTTGGAGGCTCCAAGTATATTACAAATTGGTTTCCAGGGTTGGTGCCTCCTCCATTGGGGCAAAAAACAAGGAACAACAGGGAAGCAAGCTACCCACATGTGGGGGCTCTCTCTGTCTTGTTATGTTATCATCATGCGTTCAAATTTAGAGTAGGTGGATACCCAATTAGAGTAGTTGTCAAAAGGGTGGGCATAGTAGTACCCATAGCTTTTCTCTCCTGATCAGGGTGTTGTGGTCCTCCTCAAACCCAAAACTGGTATATATATATATATATGTTGGTTTGGAGTTGAAACATATATATAGATAAATTAATTAAGACTCTTTATCAGATGTTTGATTTATTTTTAGTCTTTGATAAAGTTGTAACTTATTACATGTGGGGGGGGGTGGTGGGAAGGGGAGGGGGGCCGAGTGCAGGTGGGGGGGGTGGGAAGAGGAGGGGGAAGGGGGGGGGGGGGGGGCTGGGGGTCGGGTGGGAAGGGGAGGGGGGCGGGTGGGGGGGTGTGTAGGGGGCCGGGTGGGAAGGGGAGGGGGGGCATCGTGCAGGTGGGGGGGGGTGGGAAGGGGAGGGGGGCCGGGTGGGGGGGTCTGCAGGGGGAGGGTGGAAGGGGAGGGGGGCACGTGCAGGTGGGGGGGGTGGGAAGGGGAGGGGGACCGGGTGGGGGGGGGGGGTGTGCAGGGGGCGGGTGGGGGGGGGGAAGGGGAGGGGGGCCGGGTGGGGGGGGGGTGGGGGTGTGCAGGGGGCTGGTGGGAAGGGGAGGGGGGCATCGTGCAGGTGGGGGGGGGGGGAAGGGGAGGGGGGCCGGGTGGGAAGGGGAGGGGGGCATCGTGCAGGTGGGGGGGGGTAGGAAGGGGAGGGGGGCCGGGTGGGGGGGGGGAGGGGGGCCCCGTGCAGGGGGGCGGGTGGGAAGGGGAGGGGGGCAT
This sequence comes from Colocasia esculenta, assembly GCA_014218235.1. Lineage (NCBI taxonomy): Eukaryota > Viridiplantae > Streptophyta > Magnoliopsida > Alismatales > Araceae > Colocasia > Colocasia esculenta. The sequence goes on along the minus strand of CM024759.1, from coordinate 95,878,057 downwards.
CGTGCAGGTGGGGGGGGGGGGAAGGGGAGGGGGGTTGGGTGGGGGGTGGGGGGGGCCGGGTGGGAAGGGGAGAGGGGCATCGTGCAGGGGGGGGTGGGAAGGGGAGGGGGGCCGGGTGGGGGGGGGGAGGGGGCATCGTGCAGGGGGCCGGGTGGGGGGGGAGGGGTGGCCGGGTGGGGGGGGTGGGAAGGGGAGGGGGACGGGGAAGGTGGCGGGGGGTGGGGAGAGAGGGGGAGGGGAACGCACCGGGAGAGGGGCGGCCGGCGGCAAGCGAGGGCGCGGCGGCGAGCGGCGCAAGGCGATTCGGCGGCGAGAGAGAGGAGAGGGAGAGAGGAGAGAGAGGAGAGGACGAGAGAGAGAGGAGAGAGAGAGATGAGAGAGAGGAGAGAGAGAAGAGAGAGAGAGAGAGGGAGAGAGGGGAGAGGAGAGGAGAGAGAGAGAGAGAGGAGAGTGAGAGAGGAGAGAGAGAGAGAGGAGAGGAGAGATGAGAGAGAGAGGGAAAGAGAGGGGGGTTTCGCAGGAGGAGGTAAAGCGGTTTTACCGATGGAATTTCCGACGGAAATATTCCATCAGAATATCCGTCGGTAATATTTCAGTACCGACGGATTTTTCGACGGAAATATTCCGTCGGACGTTCCGACGTATTTTCCGACGGATTGTTGTAGTCGGAGTATCCGTCGGAATTACCGACGAGAAATAATCTGTCGAAAAAATCCGTCGTTAATCCCGCAAATTCTTGTGGTGTAGTATAGTATAGATCAGCTCGACCCACAGATATAATAAAAGGATAAGTTGTCAAGTTAGTTTGATTCAAGGTTAAACTACCCATGGGTAGTTTAACCATGGGTCCTTAATCAAAAAATTATCCAATTCTATTTTGACATTTTACCCCACTACCACCACTAAGGGTAGATTTATTCTTTTTAATTTTTTAGTCAACACTAAACTTTGATTGAATTTATCTTTTTTTTGCAATAAAAAAATGAGATAATTTTCAGACATATATAATAAAATAATATTTAAAATTAATGATTTTTTATAAAAATTTTCAAAAAAAAACAAATTACCCATGGGAGGTAACTCTGGCCCACCTGTTGAGCAGGGGCAGAGTTATCCACGTTTTTTGGGGTAACTCTGCTCCACCCTTGTTAACCCTACCCACTCTACCAAAGTGAAAAAAAGATTTACCCATGAGTACCCTGGTTTAACAGCAAAGGTACCTTGTCAAACCAGCAAGGGTTTTATCGACATTTCTTCATTTACCTGAGCAACATATAAAACACTATTCACTCTAAGGAGATAGAGACTTCTTTACGTCTCTAGAGTCCTAAATTTACTGCAAGAGCATTAATTTTCATAATAAACATTTCTCATTTATAAGAAGTATATTATACCTTACTCTATCTTATTAAATTTCTGTACTCAATATATAGATATTGCGATTCGATCGATTCTGTCACTCCAACACCTTCGATTGATCAGGTCCTCTAAACTGCCATGAAATTTCTAAGAGCAGATATCGCAGGCAGTGATGGCATGCAGCTGGCTAATATCTTAACGCCCGTTGGAAGCCAGCTGCATCGAGCATTCAAAGCCACACACAATTTAGGCACCCACCCACACCGGTTCAATTGAGCCGTTGGGGAAGCATAACACCGGGTCTTGGTGTCCCGACAATTAACAATGGAGTAGATCAAAATGGCGAAGACAGCTCGCTCTTTTCAATAATGGTCCAGAGGTGGAGAACCATATATGAACCAAGGACTTGTTCCCCCGAATGGTGTGTGACAGACAACAACTGTGAAAGTGAAGCTCTAACAGAGAAGATATAATTACAGATGTGCCCAAATAATGCATATAATTAATTGAACTCTATACTTTGAGAACACCACAACTTATATATATAGTCTGTTGATTTGTACAGCTGGTAGAAATATCCACAAGGATAAACGTGACAAAAATAAGTGCCTCTTGTGATTGCTACAAGAACATATCGAGATCTTATCAAAGATCTGGTGGCAATGTCACATATTGTAAACTAATATATAAATCGAATGAACAGAGAAGGGAGTGGTCGTGTATGAGGACCCTCCCTGTTTCGTGGATGATGTAGTAGGCTCATCATGCCGAACCACGTTAATTAACCGATCTCTGTCTCCTTGATCTCTTGTAGTGTTTGAAGTTGTTTCTGCTATTATATATATTTCCTTGTTACGGTTTCAGGATCATTTTGGCTTCTCCTAAAAATTTGCACTCTTATCTTTCTGTTTCTGGCTCTTCCGCATGCACGCCCAGATCGAGTTATCTATCTGACTTCATGGCTTCTTCGACATCTGCGGGGTTAGAAAATTAAATTCTAGAGGTACAAGGGAAGGAGCGGTAATATATACCTACTTTGTCTGCAGCTTCAATTGCTTATCTTGTTTCTGAGAAGTGGAATAGCACAAATTATATATCTTTTATGGAAAGCTCAACTTGTCTGAAGAAAAGTCAGAATTTAATAGGATATATATTTGGATGGTACAACATCTAAGGTACCTAAACCCTCTGAAACCGCCCATCTGTTGAGAATACTCCAGCCTTAGATCCGTGGATATGGTCAGCTTCTTGTATTGATCTATCTAGCTCCCATGATATATATATATATATGATATAATATATATATATATATTATATATATATATATATATGGAACTGTTTCGAAAAGTTATATCTGCGACATTCCATCGTAAAAGAACATCAACTTAAACAGGAAGTTCAACTTTAATTTGCATGCAAGACAATTAATGATTCTATTTCTGATTGGTTGCGTCGATTTAAAAAAAAAATTTGATAGCCTTGCCTCCATTAATTGGTCAACCAGCTGTTGTTGATAGGGATATATAAAGTTAATTGCGCCTTGAATGGTCTTTCTAAGAACTCTGATGGCCGTTTTTGTGTCACTTGTGTTTATACTCATCTAGCTACCTACCTGCCTATAGTGATCTCGTTCCAAATCTTTTGGCTCAAGAATTAACTCGTCTTCGTGCACATCATATCTGCTCCAATGTATATATGTGTATTTCTTGCACAGAAAGCTTTTTCTCCAGTCGCATCACGTTTTAGTCAAGGAATTAAAGCATTCCTCTCAAGGTTCTACGCAGGTGATGAACAAGGCGTCTTCAAAGCATCAGGGCCAATTCATATAAGGCAAAATGTAATAAGGCGATGGAGATTAGTATTGGCAGAGGACGTACGTACGTAAGCCAAGAGGACAACACATGTAATTAGCAATGTATATAATAGTTTCTGCAGCAGATTATCCCACCACGTGAGGTTGGAGACCCACACACACACACTGGCACACTACACAAAAAGAATGGTCATGCTCATGCAGTGGGGTGGGGCGAGGGCCCTGGCCAGCTCCTGATGGAGGAGGTAGCTGGAGATGTGTGGCAGATGACAAATGGGGCATGCATGCATGTGCGCCGGCCTTCCCCGTCATCAACCAGACATTCCAGTAGCTCTTATTAACAGGCGGAGGAGGTAGAAAGAACGGCTGCCGACGCCGGTCGATCGGCCGGCCGGGGGACAAACTATTCCCTGTCCCATCCATGCCGGCCGTGAACTACTACAACTACTACCTACTCATGTGTGTATGCGTAATTCCCTCCCCAACAGTACTAGCTAGTAGCTTCTCTCGTTTCATGAGGTTACGGCTTTACGGGGGAGGACAACCCAAAAATGCTTGTGAGATAGAGAGAGGGGTATGAACAACAAGGTAGGTAGGAGAAAAGGACTCGATCGGGTCCCCAATCGGACGGCTTTCTTCCCCTCGGTTGTTGGTTGCCAACAATTTATTTATTCAGGGGTGTATATCTATACTATTATAATATAACTCAATTTTGAAACAGACACGTGACGACACAAAAATATTCATATTCCTGTCAAACTCACAAATATCTCTCACTAATTCTATACCCGTGCGATGCATGGTTCGTTGTTAAATATAAAATTTTAAATATATTTATACATCTTAAAAATCTGTAATGATATTTTTAAAAATATTTCAGTAATCATATTTTCTTCCTTGACTTCGTAGGATCTATGCTAGCTTGTTGATCACCCATTCTTTTAAATTGAAATACTCACTAATTAGATTATGAGAAAAGAGCACATGATGGTAAACTATAACATGTTGAGGTAAAAATTTAAGGTACATTTTTCTTTCTTTTCCCATTTACTGAAAGTGTATCTTTACAGTAACTTCTATGAGATGTAAGATTCAATTTCTAATATTTTGCATGTGAAAAAATATGTCTGCATAGAAGATTGATAAAATTAACACACTTAGATGTAATCTAAAATAATGTCTAAAAGAAAATAAGTCAATCGGATTTATTAAAACAATTGAATTATATTATGTTATACTAACAAATATGAAATGTAAACATTTTATTTCCGATATTTTTGCATGTGAATATCAAATCAGCCCGGTTGTTTTCCAACACCATATTTAAAAGCAAAAAAAAAAACGGCAAGAATTTTAGCATTAGGACATTGGAATTGCTACAGTAGATTTTTAAAATAATAGTTTTATATGTTATAATTTTTATATTGAAAAATCCTTTAAATAAAAAATCTAAGTAATCTAATCAGATTTAAAAAAGATAGATAATTTAAAATTAATTTTTGAAGTGTCACTATTTGAAATAAATAGTGAATATGCATGGTGTGAATATATAGTGATAGATATACATACAGACATGACGTAACACATACTTACCTTACCTTGGCTTTGCAACGTCGCTCAATTGGCACATGTAGCTTATATGTCTTTGACACTACAGTGAGCGAGAAGGATACTGATAAAAAGAAACGCTTATAAAAATAAGGTATGCATGTTGTAATATATAGTTAAGATATGTATGCAAAATATAAAAAGATCGTAACTTACTTGTTAATATGCTTGTAGCGTTGACTACGATAAATCCAAAAAGTAGTTGCCTTCATGACTTTGCATGTTGGAAAATTTTAACAGTGAACTTGATGAAAATGTGATACGTTTTCTGCATAACTATGACGTAACACAAACTTACCTCTTTGCTTTGTAATGTTGCCTAAGATAAATGCAGAAAAGTAGTGTGCTTATATGTCTGCATAGAAGTTTTGAAAAAATCAACACACTTAGATATGTAATCTAAAATTAATGGCTAAACAAAATAGTCAATCAGATTTGTTTAAAACAATTGAAATTAAGATATGTTACAGTAACAAATATGAGATGTAAGATTCAAATTTCTGATGATATTTTGCATGTGAAATATCAAATCGGCCCGGTTGTTTTCCAACACCATATTTAAAAGCAAAAAAAAAAAAACGGCAAGAAGTTAGCAGCAGGACATTGGAATTACTACAGTAACTTTTTAAAAATAATATTTTTATATTATAATTTTTATGTTGAAAATATTTTAAAATAAAAATCTAATGTTATCTAATCAGATTAAAAATAAAATAAAAAAAAACATAAAACGATAAAGTGTGAATCTACTATTCATTACTGTACAAACTACAGTGCTACTGCATGGGCTCCGCGCAGGGAGGAGGGGGAGAAGATGGCGGGCGGAGGGAGGCGGCGATGAGATTGGTGAGCGGGCGGGGGAGGAGTCGGGAAGCGACGGCGAACGTGGATCTTGGATGGGCGGTGTACTCTTCCACCCGCTCCCAAGAGTCTGCATCTTCCTGTTGCCGTGAGGACTAGTGGAATGGGGAGGAACACTGGAGAATATGCATGAAATGGAGTGGGTGACCTCCCCTACCTGCAGTGGGTCGCCAAGGAGGCCCTGCGGCTGCACCCGCTGATGCCGCTGATGCTTCCGCACAGGGCCAATGCCGACGTCAAGCTCGCCGGCTACGACGTGCCCAAGGGCTCCACGTGCTGGTGAACTGTGGGCCATCGCCCGCAACGCGGCTGTGTGGAAGGACCCGTTGAGTTCTGCCCGAACGATTTGCCGATGAGGACGTGGACATGAAGGGCCACGACTTTCGGCTGCTGCCATTCGGGGCGGGAAGGCGGTGTGCCCCGGTGCGCAGCTGGGGATCAACATGGTGAAGTCCATGCTTGGGCACCTGCTCCACCAGTTCCGGTGGGAGAGAAGGATAGGGTAGATTTGTTCATAGCCTACCCCTCCATAAATCCCCTATGTGAAGAAATCGGTGTTTGGCAAAAAACAAATCGATGTTTGGCAAGAATAATGTTTGGCAAGATAGAAATCGGTGGTGAGCAAATTTTATGGCAGCTGGTTTAGGCTTCCGTGTTTTCAAATTTATGTGCAATATTTAGCAAGATTTAGGATGTCGATTTAATAATTTTTTGACGACTTTAGGTAGGAGACTTACCTTCTTAATAGCTATGTTAAAGGAGGAGATGTATTTGTGAGTTTTTTAAAAAATATGAATATTCTGTTGCTGCCACGTGGCAGCACCAGACTCCATATCTCAGTTTAAGCGGAAAACAAAACAATTCTGGGTGCTGCCACGTGTACGTATAAGATTGAGTTTTATAATAATAGTATAGATTCCTCACTTCTTTAATGTAGCTATTAAGAAGGTAAGTCTCTCACTTAAAATTGTGAAAAAATCTTTTAAAATTGACATGTTAAATCTTGCACAATTTTTTTTAAAATTACAGTTTTATACCTCTAGAAACGACTACCCGTTGTAGTTTTTAAAATCTTGCTAAATCTTCCAAGACAAGTCTAAATACCAATGGTAAGACTTACTTGCAATTTTATACCACTAAGAAATGACTATCCGTAATAGTTTATATCACTTTATAATTTTTTAAATCTGTTAATATATATATAAATTAAGATATATTAATATATTAAAAATATTTAAATCTAAAAATTTTTCGTGCATCACACGGGTATCATCTAGTATATATATATACTTACGATCATCACAGATGCTCGCAACGAGTCGAGCCCAGCTGAATTTTGTAAAGCTCAGATTTGGCACGTTAATTTAAGGAGACTCAGATGTTCTGCGCAACTTGTTAAAGTCGAACTAGATTTAAGCTAAGTTCGAGTAACTCCGTGAATGGCCTAACTTGTTATTAGGATTAGATAATCACCGTGTCAAAATTAGAGTTGTATATAAACATCATCATCTTTCTTTTTAACTTGACTATCAATCATTCTGAGTTAATTCATCGTGTTAAATTTTATGTTTAATTCTCAAAATCTAATGCCATGCAATCATAATAAAAAAGATGTTAACTCGGCCCTCTAAATCTACCATATTGACAATCTTCCCCTCCTTCAGTAACACTCTTATATTGACTGTATAATTAATCTTATTTTGATATCATTTGTTATTAAGAGTAAACTATTATTATGTCAAAACTCGAGTTGTATATAAAATTGTTTTGATACTATTTATTATCAAAATTAATTTATCATTGTGTTAAAACTCAAGTTATATATATAAATATGGTGAAATGCATGCATGAGTTCCCTATTCAGTCTCCTCAATCCTAACAAATTGCGATTTTGGTTCAGCTAACTGCAAGGCTTCTACTTAAGGGTGAGATTTGTAAAAAAAAAAAAAACTCACGTTGGGATTTGTTGGAATACATATTAAAAAATAAGAAAGAAAAATACAAAAATATAACTCGGTGGACTACATCACTTAATGCCAATTGTTTTACATGGAGCCGTAGTTGGACTTTTCTAACATGAGTTTTGACTCCGTCTTCGGCTTCCCTAATTCTAATATTTTTTTTTCTGTAAGTGGTGTGGAATAAATTAATGAATAAAACAGAGTTATAACTTGGATTCATATCTCCACATGTTGGAGTTTGAATCCGATGAAGAAATAACAACATAGCCTCGTAAGCATGAATTTGAGACTATAACTTAATGCAATATAGAGAAGTTCCTCGGATTTTTTTGATCTCCTGAATTGTTGTCCTTTAGTTGATGTCCTTGAAGACAGTGCCTGATATCTGCGAGAATGTTGAGTAGAAGTTGAATGTGGCTTGTTTTTTGATTGTCAAATATTCTGTGCATCTTTCCTTCCATATCCACCAAGTTGCTACCCGCAGACTGTTGTGTGCAATTGTGGATGCTATTCCCTTATTATGAAACTAGTAGCTATAGTACTCACCTCAAGGCATAAGGATGCACGAGGAGGTCGATGAAGATCCAATCTATGAGTAATTGCGTCCATATTGAACAGCTATAAATATACAATGGAAGTATAAGTGGTCAATGGTTTCTAGAGAAGTACATAGACTGCACCTACTTGGCCCCTGACTTTTACCAATCACTGCTTGCCACAAGTGAATTGAATACTTCTGAACTGTTGGCCTTGCCACACTACAGTGGCCCATGGCACCCTTGGATATTTTCTCCTTTTTTTGATCATATATACTTCTCCCTGAGATTTGTCCATTGTCATACTGCCATCTTATTGTATCTTGCTGCCCATGATGAATAACAATACCTCTTATATGATCCCATAGGCTCACCATAGCAGCGATGTAGCTGGTGGTATGACCCAATGCCCGTTCATAATATGTGGTTCAGATTTGTGTTGTGCAACAGGCCTAGTTGTAGTCTGATATGATCCCCATACATCTTAAAAATAGACGTTCTACTACCCAACCATGGCTTCCCCAATTCTAATAGAATCACTATCTTTTATTTTAACTTTGTTATTAACTATATATTGAAAGTTGAACTTGTCAGGATCTCGCAACTTAATTCTCTAAATCTCATGTCACATAATATTATTTAAAAAATATTAACCCGATTAATACGCCCACAATTTAGTTTATAGGCAACCAAATCAACACCATATATTAAAATGGCAACATAATAATCCAACGGTACTAATATATCTGTTTTCTAAAGGAGATCATGCAATTCAAATTTGATATCCTAAAATAACATAGAAATTGTGGTGGCTATTTTTAGCCACCTAGGCCCGCGAGGCTCATCACGGCCCATCATCATCCTACAGACGGGTGCGGCCTTTCGGCATGGCGACACGTGTCCTTAGGAGGAAGTTGAAGATCCCGAACACGGTCTCTGCTTCTGAGCGCCCTCAGAATCCTAGGGGCAGTCTCCGGACACTCCTCATCCTGTTCGGTTCAGACACTGCCTACCGAACAGGCCCTTCAGGAATCGTGCCATGGACCCGCTGGCAACAGCAGCGTCAAGGTACCGGATACCAAGCAGTAGGGTAGCCTACCGAACAGGCAACCTGCTCAGTACCTTCCGCCGAGGAGAATCCAAGCGGTCCTTCGCTTCGACACGATGGTTACAACGGCTATGTCGTGCACGCCCCATGATCAAGTGGTGCGTTAACTACCGAGCCCCTCAAGGGGCGCCATAACGCGTAACTCCCCGTCAGAGATGCTAACTGGCGCGCCCTGTCCGGCGTCGTTAAGGACGTTCCGTCCACTCTCTCCAGACCCTCACCTATAAAAGGGCTCAGGTAACCTCCAACAGAGGTACGTGATTTTAGAGACTCACACTCGCTCCCACGCGATCACACACGAGAACCCCCATTTCCTTCAAGCCCTTCCAGCCCTGTGCTGACTCAGACATCGGAGGGTTCTCCCCAGTTGCATAACCGGGCTCCCCAGATCCCATTCTGGTTTTGCAGGCTTCCTTCCGCACCGGCGTCCGTCTTCCCTATCTTCTTCAGTGGAGGCCCGTTTGGCTCCGGCCCAAACAGGAACATGCAACCACATTTGGCACCATATGTGGGAAAGGCTTCAGCCATGGCTCGCAGATGTTCCTCCTACCAGAACATGGGCAGCAGGGCGACGAGGTCGCGGCAGTCACGCGTGGACTCCCATTAGTGAGTCCCCCCTGTCGACGTCGTCATCACCCCCACCGACAGGGTGCCTACTGCAGCTGCGCCTGCAACTGCCCAAGAGGTGGCGGAACTTCGAGGGCAGATGCAGCACCTAGCAGGGGTCTTCCAGGGCCTTCAGGCCCAATTAGCCAAGCAACCGGCCCTGGTGATCCCTCCGCCGCCGGAGCAGCAGGCGGAATCGTCCCGTCGGCGGTCCCGCACCCTCTGGCGCCGTAGGACCAGTATGCAGATTGCCCCAGCGATCGCACTAGGCACCTTCGCGCGTCAAGACACCGGAGCGACAAGATAATTCACCTCGCCGTTCCGCTGTGGTCCTGCCTGCCCCACGTCCGTCGTCGGGGCTACCTCCCACAGGTCCCGACGGGGGGATTGTGGGTCGTGCTCTCCTCGGGCACACCCACTTCACGGGCCGCCTAGTCGGCCCCTCCGGAGGCCGACCCTTGGGTGGCGACGGCTTCACCTCCGCCACGTCTGCTCGGCGGCTGCAGTGTGTTGAAGCCCTCACCGTAGCTTCCTCTTCTGTTCGCCCCTCAGCGAGGCCTTGGGGCGTCGATGCCTCGCTCGCTCCCCAGTGGAGCTCTCGGACCCGTTGCTCACCATGACGAGTCCGAACTCAGAGTAGACCCCTTCCCTTGACAGGGGCCTTGTCTGCACCATAATTTACGGCCCGACCTGCTCGACCGTCCTTTCAGCCTTGCGCTTTTTCCACAATTCGAGCTAGGAGACTTCCTCCTCCTCAGCCTCCTCTTCGGACGCCTCCTGCGCGGCCTTCGACGCTGCCTTCACCAGCCTCCTCTTCTTCTTCGCCCGAAGCTGGGGACTCTCCTCATCTTCGGCCACTAGGGGTGTAGCCTTCTTTGCCGCTCCCTTCGCCGCGGCCTTCTTCTTGAGGCGTATCTTGGGCCTCTCTTCAGGAGCACGGGGGCTGGTCGGGTGGCGCCCCTCGGTAGGTGTCGGCGTGACGGCAGCGGTCGTCACCAAAGAAGGAATCCTCACTGCAGTGGGAATCCTAACAACGGTGGCAATATCATCGCTCTCATACACCAAGTGGGTGGTGACGGCGATCTTCTCGGCAAAATCCTGCTGGACCTCCTGGTCCCGGCCAACAGCCAGCTCCTCGACAACTGTAAAAAGGAGAGAGGAAGGACGATCAGAAAACAATCGCCCAGAAGGCATACAAACAAAGCGTGTTCGGATGCTTACTACATGATTGGCTCAGGCCATGCTTGACGAGCTCGAACTCCATCAGATAGCCTTCGTCATTCCGCACGAAAGCTCGGTTCAAGCTATCCAAGGCCTTCGCCTCATCTTGGATCAGGAAGGGATAGGTATCCTTCCTTGGTTCCTGGACTCTGGTCGAGAACCCCCACTCTGCATCGTCTCGATGCCTGACAAAGAAAAGCCGGTGCATCCACCCTTTGTTGTTAGAGTACTTTTTCGCCAGGCTGATCTGCATCCTGTTCGGGCGATGTTTTGTGTAGTAAACACTGGCTCCGGACCATGGTGAGGAGGTGAGGCTAAATTGCGCCCAGAATACCTCCGCCGAACCGTGAACTTGCCGGAGTTGGCAGACGATGCAGAAGATGGAGATCGTCTGCCATAAATTCGGCGTCAACTGGATAGGCGCGAGCCCCCACCAGTTCAGCAATGCCTTCGCTACCTCTGGCAGCGGCAGTCAGAATCTGGCCTCCATGTGGTCAAGTGAGAGGGTGAGATACCCTGGTTTGTTTACCAGGTATGACTCCTCCTCCTCGCCATGACGATCTCGTAGTCGTCGCCGATCCGAAAGCATTCCCGGAGGCCTTTGTAGTGGCAATACCTTGGACCTCGGGCCCCCTCCGACGTCACGCCGCTCACTTTGACAACCACGACAGCTTTTCCCTTGGACGCCATCGCCGGAAGCAACAGAAATGGCAAACGAAAGAGACGGCGGGAGAACGTGAGAAAGAAGATGATGAGAAGCTTGGGGGGCAAGCAAGCTTTTCGAATTAGGTTGAAGGCGTTGGCTCCCGCCTTCACCCCTCCTCTTCCTTATAAGGAAAAGGCAGTGCGAAATTCAAAGAGCCAAAGCGGCGCTTCCCCCGCTCCAAGTGAACGTTCGGGTGTACCGCGTGAAGCCCCTAGCTTGACACATCGCCCTTTCATCATGATATTTCCTCTGACCTCGAGGAGGAACATCGAGTGACAGCACCCTGCCGCCGTTCACGCGTCTGAGACCGGCATCGCATTAAATGCAAGAAAGATGTTCGAGTAGACTTCCGCCCTCAAGCACTCCGGTTCCCGAGCCAACTTGAGGGCGTGGGGGGCAAGTGTGGTAGCTAGTTTTAGCCACCTAGGCCCGTGAGGCCCATCACAGCCCATCGTGATCCTACAGACGGGTGCGGCCTTTCGGCAGGGCGACACGTGTCCTCAGGAGGAAGTTGAAGATCTCGAACACGGTCTCTACTTCTGAGCGCCCCCAGGATCCTAGGGGTAGTCTCCGGACACCCCTCATCCTTCGGTTCAGACACTGCCTACCGAACAGGCCCTTCAGGAATCATGCCATGGACCCACTGGCAGCAGCAGCATCAAGGTACCAGATACCAAGCAGTAGGGTAGCCTACCGAACAGGCAACCTGCTCGGTACCTTCCGCCCAGGAGAATCCAAGCGGTCCTTCACCTTGACACGACGGTTACAACGGCTGCGTCGTGCACGCCCCATGATCAAGTGGTGCGTTAACTACCGAGCCCCTCAAGGGGCGCCATAACGCGTAACTCCCGCCGGAGACGCTAACTGGCGCGCCCTGTCCGACGTCGTTAAGGGACGTTCCGTCCTACTCTCTCCAGACCCTCGCCTATGAAAGGGCTCAGGTAACCTCCAGACAAAGGTACGTGATTTCAGAGACTCACACTCGCTCCCACGCGATTCACACACGAAACCCCCATTTCCTTCAAGCCCTTCCAGCCCTGTGGTGACTCAGGCATCGAAGGGTTCTCCCTAGTTGTAGAACCGGGCCCCCTGATCCCGTTCTGATTTTGCAGGCTTCCTTCTGCACCGGCGTCCGTCTTCCCTATCTTCTTCAGTGGAGGCCCGTCTCCGGCCCAAACAGGAACACGCAACCACAGAAATGATCAGTTAACTCACTAGTCTACAGATTTTATGTGCGAGTACCATTTACAGATGGTGGTAGGAATGTCAATAAATTAGATTTAGAATAAAAAATGGGTGTTTCTACTTCCGCTTCTTATAAAAATTAGGAACGAAAAAAAAAAATATTCTACTTCCACATTCATTTCATTTTAAGTAAAAAAATAAAAATAGAAATGAAAATAAAATGAAAACTACGAATGTAGTAACATTATAAATTTATTAGAATATTAATTATTAAATTTATGGATAGTTTTAATTATAAATTTAATAATTTATTACTATAACAACTAAAAATAAAAAAAATATCTTCTACCATATCTTCTTCGTCACATACATTATAATGACCCTTATTAATGAAGTATGACAAGATCAAATTAGAATAGTAACATCGTATAATTATATATAATGGTTGATCATGAGTACAAGTAAGTATAAAGACTATTAGACAAAAACTATCATATATGATAGAATGAGAGAATGACCACTGACTATTAATGGAACAAGGATATAAATGGCATTTGCCTATAGATGGAGTGAGGGATAGTGAGTTAAAAATTTAAGAGCCAATACTTTGGGTTAGTTGAGGACCTTTTATTGTAAAAATAATATATAACATATATAAAAATTATTGAAAATGAAATGAAAAAGAGGATACGAAATTAGTGTTTCCACTTCCACATCCTAGTTATGAGAATTCAGATATCTATTTTCACTTTTTTGAGCTAGAATTTTTTTTCTTCAAAATTTCACATCTTATAAAAAATACAAAAATGTATAGAGTAAACAAAAAAAAATAGAGATCCGTTGGCCATCCTACTAGATGGTGGTACGTGTATGTGGAGAAGTAATTACTATGACAAATGATCCTGTCTTTCAAGTGAGTATGGGGGATTTAAAATTTTAAAAAAATTGGTAGAAGCCCTTTCCATTCACCAATAGACTCTGTCTCATTTTAAAAAAGTAAGGGGAGACTCTATGTATCATACATCTACGGTGAGAGATTTTTTTGTAACTGATCATATAGTTAACTTAAATAATAATTAGTGAAGCATGTTTTGGTACGAGGTTAAATGGAGGATAGGGGTCGACTTAACCCCAATCTAATTTGATAGGTAAAAAAAATAGATATAAAAATGGTTTAGGGTGTTTAGAGATATCTCCAAAAATAGGTGTAACTTGGGGATAACTGTTGACCAGATTGCAAGTCCAAAGAGAGAGGGGGGGGGGGGGTGAATAGGTTGCTTCAAGAATATCTTAAATTTTTTCTGCTTAAAATAACTTCAGAAAAACACACTAAGCGCAGGTGTTAGAGTTAGTGCATGAGCAGTGGAAGTAAGATAAAAACAATCACACAAAATGCATAAAGATTTTTATCATGATTTGGACCTCTTATCACCAGGAGTCCTACGTCGAGTCCCCAAGAAACTACTTGAGATTTCACTAACCAAGGGTATGGTCTCCCTCAAAGACACTTACACATCCAGCACCCACTGGCCTTCTCTTCAACCCACGAAGAGGCAATACAACCACATGTAGCAACAGGTCTTCCCTTCAACAAGGGGAACAAAACCACCTACTCACAACAGGTCTTCTCTTCTCATACGAAGAGGAATACTCTTAAAGAAGAGTTGAAGGGATGGCCCTTAGATCAAGCTTATACAACAAGCTTTGCTAGATCTGTGGCACGAATTGATCATAGAAGAAGAATATAGACTATGATGTTATCCTCTCAGAACAATTGGCTCTAAAAAATGAAGAAGTGAGGGCTTTAGGAGAACTTGGAGTAGTTGGACTTGGAGTGAAGGTTCACTGCTCTTAATGGTGGTTGCGAAGGCTTGTGTGAAACCGCATGAATTGCTTGTGTATGCTTGGTTTGTTCTTCACAACCATCGTCTTCTTATAAGCATTCCTACCATCTTCAGATGTGTCTGTTGAAGTGCCTATTGTCTCTTATTCCTTAGTGCTCATTTCCATGCAGTCGCAGCACGTTTTACATTGTAGGAATATGTGACTACCGAAAACCTGCAGGAATTAAATGCTAAGAGAGAGATCTTCAGTCAACGAACAAAAATGTGTTATACAGAAATATATATGTTCATTCTGTTACCATATAAATCATAACAAGACTTTTATAAGAATGGCAAACTGTAAAGCACTTTCTACAAGAGAACTGTGTCTTGTAACTAAGTAAGTCACAGACATATATGTTTCTTTCTGTCACACGTAAAGTATTAGAAGACTTACCATGAAAATAGTAGTTAGTCAAAAAGTCATATTGTAAGAAGATATCCTTGAAAGCTTTTGTAAGAAGGATATGTAACATATAGCGAAAAATTTGAAATGCACATCTTTAAAAAATGATTTGAAAATACAGAGCGCTAAGTTATGTTTACAACAAAGATTAATCATAAGAACAATTATTATAACTTCAACCACAATCAGTAAAGTTATTGCACATATAATTATCAAGGTATTTGAACTAATATATCTGAAATAGTAATGGATAATATAATGTCAATCGATGTTAAAACACAGTCAATGTTCAAAGAGTAATCGATGTTCGAGAACCATATATGAAGACAATCAATATGTGAGACAGTCGATGTCGAAGGGTAATCGATGTTTGGTACAAAGTAATCATATGATTTAAAACGGTAATTGATGTTTATGCAAGACAATCGATGTTTTAAGAGAAATGTAATCAATGTTTAAGACAGTTGATGTCTAAGAGTAATCGATGTTTGGTACAAAGCAATCGATGTGATTTAAAACGGTAATAAATGTTTATGCAAGACAATCGATGTTTTAAGAGAAGGTAATCAATGTTTTAGTGCAAGATAATCGATGTTTCAAGAGAAAGGTAATCGATGTTTTAGTGTAAGGTAATCGATGTTAAAAAGTCAGAGTATCACACTTCGACCTCTGAAGAGTCAAAGTGAGGCCCGTAAAAAATTATATATATATATATATATATATAATATATATATATATAATATATCGCTTCTTTAATGGACTTAGAAAATTATAGAATATCATAGTGGTGATTCTTGATGTAATTTTTATTTCCTTTGAATTTTCTGTTGACAGACTTAACCAAAATAAAGTTAAGGTAAAAACTCATAATTAGATAAATATAAAAATATTATGATAAGTTTTAATATCACCAAAATATATAATCATTGAGATAAATGGTCAACAATAACTCATCCTAATTTTGGTTGGGATAACTTGTCCCCGTTTTCTATCCCCGTTTTTTTTACTTTGGTGCCCTAACAAATCCTTCTCCCCATAGTATAGCCCAATAGATGGTGCCCGTGTGCCCTCCATCATCTTGGCGCCATTCCCCTTCTCCCCTTCTTCCATCTCGTCGCCCTTCTTTCTCATCTCCAACTATATATGGAAGGTGACACTACAAGAGAAAGCGGGATTACCGACGGATATTTCCAACGGATTGATTTCCGTCAGTAATTCCGGCGGCTATATGTCCGTCGGACAATAGGTCGGAAGTTCCGACAGAAATATTTCCGTCGGTAATATCCGTCGGTACTGAAATAATACCGACGGATCTTCCGACGGACATTGTGACGGCCCTCATTATACCGGTATGATTATACCACCCACGTCGGTATAGCGAGAGTCCTCACAATGGGACGTTTACCCAAACGATACAAACAACTGAGATACACGCGAATATACGAACAGAGTAGCGGAAGTAAAAGACAACTGTCTTCTTTCATTCATCATCCACATTAAACATACATGAAATTTGCAATTAACATTAAAGAACTTAAAGCTCACATAATTAATTGCTGAAAACTAAGTACTAGATTCCACACTTATACAAATTTTCTCATGATAGTTCTAGTACAATGTCACTCTTACATACTATGAAACACAAAGGGGTACACTGCTCCAACATCTAAACTCCGCGCTCGGAGTCCGTCTCTACCGTCTCCTCCACGAGAGTCTCGTCACCGTCTATACCTGTACGCCGAAGCAAGAAGTGAGTCTTAAAGACTCAGCAAGCAACAATACTCACAACATACACATATAAGTCATAGCGGTTTCTACATGCACATTCACAAATTTCAACATATGGCATGTTAGTCATTTGAAGTTCTACAATTTAATACATGGATCATGCTTTCAGATTTCTAAGAATAAAACTTACCTATCACATGCTCTCTATTCAATTTACTCGTGAAATTTTGCCTTTAAAGAACCAAGACATGAGAGCTACCAACATGAACATCGTGCATATATGAAGGGAAACACAACTAGCATGGATTTTACATGTTCTTAAGCACATACATAGATATTTTCACATGCTTTAAGTTGCTGGTTTCACATGGTTTAATGGCTGTAAACCTACACATGAGAGCTACAATTGTTTAAAACATACCATGTGAACAACCAATCATGCTATTTTGTACACGTGCTCATCAATTATCCCTAACATGGATTCTAGACATTTTCTCACATATAAACATGATGATAACAACATGAAATTACTGATTTCACATGGTTTCAGATTTGTCTCACATGGATTTCAATGTCATATATCTCACATTTTTTTGTTTCACATTTCTTTACACAAGTTTCCAATTCACATGGTTGCACTTTGCACATACACATTTCACATTGTTCACTTACACATTAACACATGAACACATACACATTACACATTCACATTTTAGGTGCCGTGACACATAGTTCTAACCACCAAGAAGGACATATACACATCACATTACACATAGACGCCATCTAGGCATTACAATGGCGACTCTTGGACTGCACAGACCGGGAGAACAAGTCTCCACCCTAACCAGTGGTACTTGTCCACCTCCAGGATTTCCCCCTAATGCCCTTAGGGTCACTTACACATTGAACTTTCTCAGGGAGACTTTTCCCTGATACAGTTCCACTGCCCTCTACGGAAGCAGTGTCACATTGGCACAGTTACACATTTACACATTTTACCGATTTCCACATGGTTTTGCACATATCACTTTTCATCCCATTCACTTCCTCACTCACATGCATATCTCTGTTTTCCTGACATGACACTATAGATTTCAGAAGTTTAACACACAGTAAATTTACCAATCAGGTTGGATTTAAACGATGTCTAATCACTTTACGATGACATGCATAACTTTTTACATTTCTCATGGAAAAGTGCATAACTCCTTATATACTGGTCCAAATGACCTGGAAATTTAACCACATGCTATTTTCAGGTTCAAGATCATACTTCAAATTTTCAGATTTTTTTCTGAGCTGAATAGAATTTACAGAAAATCAAATACCTATTTAGCATGCTATTCATAATTTAAGTTGACATGGAGCTTAACACCATCATACATTTTTGCCACTTACTGTCTGAACAGAGACTACTGTTATATGCATGATCTGAAAATACAGAATTACCCTAATCATACAACCATAGATTGATCACAACAATTCTCTCTTGCATGCTTTTTATTTACCGAACTGAAATTAATAGCAATTTATGCAAGCATGGACAATTTATCAAAATTTGAGCACACATATACTAATCCACTAACTTCATGATCTAACAGAACTTAGGGCACTCAGACTAGTCCTAATCATAAAATATGGATTGGCAAGAATCATCAACAAATCATGCTTGAAATTTTATGGGATAATAATCTCTAACATTCACCACCACACATCATAACACATCCACACACTGCATTTACTAATATACATAGTGTATAGGGCTACCATATATCCTCATCACGAAAAACCCATCGAAATTAATCATATAAGAAGAGAGAACAGGTTTCAGTTCTGTCCTGAAGAACTTGGCGGCGGTCTCTGGCCGCTAGTCCAGGGTCAACGTCATAGTCGATGGACGCCAAGCATGATCTCAGCGTCCAGGGACCTTGCCGTTAATTTAGTCTGTGCAGAACACAGACCCGAGCTCTCAGATAGGGTGAATGTGGGGGTCAAGGACACGAAGAAAAATACACAAAATGTTAAAACCGTCCTAAACGCATACGGGAACCTTATGTTAGGGTCACTTGCCTCTAGGAAATTGCTCCAATGGATCTAAATGCTCTGAGAAGCTCTCCTTGGGCAGTCCCAAGAAGTTGCAAACATCCTCCAAGATCTCCTTCCTTCGAGCTCTTGGATGAAGATGGCTCCAAGGTACGGCCGGGGAAGTCTTCTCCTTCACTCCAGCTATCTTCTTGTCGTGGAAGATGGCCGATCCAGCTTCAGAGGGTCAGATCTTTGGGTGCAAAGTGGGGTTTTTCTCACAGCCTCCTCTAGGGTTTTTCTCCTCTTGTTTCTCTCTTGCAAAGGGTGAAGAGAAGGTTGAGAAAGCATCCTGGTTTAACATATGGGAGAGGCCTCTCTCCCACTCACAGGTGACAAGATGGCTCTCAGAGCCGTGGGGACAGCTCCCCAATGGTGAGCTCCTTGTTTCCGAAATTTCTGGCTCTGCAACGCATGCAGGTCTAGAAATCGCCGTCCACATCGTTAGACGCCAGGATAGTGTTGGCGTCCAGGGTGGATGCTGACACCTCCTCGACGTCCTAGTATTGACGCCAATCTGGCCTTCGGCCAGAACTCTAAAATATGCAGAAAACCATGCATGCCATGCATACATACATGCAATATGTATATGGTAGTGTATCCATACTATCACCATTCAATACATGCATTATTTATATCTAATATAAACACATGCACACGTAATTATACTAATTAATACGTACGTAAATACGTATATACATACACAAGCACAAATGTACACACACAATACAAATAATGCGACGGAAATTCGAGGGCCTTACACCCTCTCCCCCTTAAAGAAACTTCGTCCTCGAAGTTAGAACGACACTACTCAAATAAAGGGGATACTTCTTCTTCATCGCATCCTCAAGCTCCAAGTAACCTCCTCTCGCGAGAAGTTCCGCCAGAGAACTTTCACCGATGCAATACTCTTGTTCCGGAGATGCTGAACCTTCCGGTCAAGAATGGCTACTGGTTGCTCGACATACGAAAGATCTGGCTGGATCTCCACTAGCTCATGACTGATCACATGAGACGGATCTCGGACATACTTCCTGAGCATAGATACGTGGAATACAGGGTGACGCTAGCCAAAGCTGGGGGTAATGCTAGCTCATATGCCACGCTGCCCAAACGTCTGACAATCTCGTATGGGCCAATGAATCTAGGGCTTAGCTTGCTATGCCTGCCAAATCTAACGACACCACGAGTAGGCGATATCTTCAAGAAGACATGATCGCCAACCTCGAACTCCAAATCCTTTCTCCTGTTGTCGGCTTAACTCTTCTGCCTATCTTGTGCCGCAACAAGCCTCTTCCTGATAAGCTGGATCTTATCCGAAGTTTCCTGAACTAACTCCGGTCCGATCAACTGCCTATCACTAGTCTCCTCCCAACATAACGGAGATCTGCAGGGCCTACCATACAACGCCTCGAATGGAGCCATATCAATACTCGCATGAAAGTTGTTGTTGTATGCGAACTCCACAAGAGGTAAATGACGCTCCCAATCATCCTTCCAATCCAGAACACACACTCTCAATATATCCTCGAGCGTCTGGATAGTCCTCTCGGACTGTCCATCGGTCTGGGGATGAAACGCCGAACTGAGCTTCAGCTCCGAACCTAACGCATCCTGAAGACCCTTCCATAGCCTCGAAGTGAATCTCGGATCTCGATCCGAAATAATTGACTTCGGCACACCATGCAATCTAATGACACTACTAATATACATCTAGCTAAACTCTCTACTGACTGCTTCTTCTTCATAGGCAAGAATGAGCAGTCTTCGAGAATCTATCTACAACTACCCAAATCGAGTCATTGCCCCTTCTAGATCGAGGCAAACCCGAAGACGAAATCCATAGTGACAGCTTCCCACTTCCATACTGGGATATCCATCCTCTGCATAAGGCCGGATGGTCGCTGTCGCTCGGCCTTCACTTGCTGACATACTAGACATCTAGACACATAATCCGCAACATCCTTCTTCATGCCGACCACCAAAATGATCTCTTCAAATCCTGATACATCTTAGTGTTGCCCGGATGAATAGAGAATCGCGATCTATGAGCCTCCGCTAACACATGCTCACGGACATCTACCAAATCAGGGACACAACACGGTGCTGAAATCTAATCACACCGTCCTCATCACGATTAAGGCCCGCCTTACCCACTAATTCTAACAATCTATGGTCGGCTTCTGCCGCCCAATCACCTCATCCAACACAGAGGATCTAAGGATAGCTGGGCTACAAAAGCCTGACACAGCGATGGCTCTAACTCGGTCATAGAGTACGCTGCATCCTCCAACATCTTCCAATCCTGCTGGAGCGAAGACCTCTTTCTACTAAGAGCATCCGCTACGACATTCGCCTTTCCAGGGTGGTACTGAAGGTCGAAGTCATAGTCCTTCAGACTCAATTCATCTCCTCTGCCTTAGGTTTAATTCCTTTTGGGAGAAAAGATACTTTAAGCTCTTGTGGTCAGTAAACACCTCAAATCTGACACCATAAAGATAGTGCCTCCAGATCTTTAGTGCATGAACCACTGCTGCGAGCTCCAAGTCATGAGTCGGATAGTACTTCTCATGCTCCTTCAACTGACGAGAAGCATAAGCCACTACCCTTTCTTGCTGCATGAGCACACATCCCAAACCAATCCGAGACGCATCCGTGTAGATAGCAAATCCCTCTACACCGCTCGGTAAGACTAACACCGGGGCTGACGTGAGCTTAGTCTTCAATAATTGAAAACTACTCTCACACTTCTCGGACCAAACAAACTTCACTCCCTTCCTGGTAAGCTGGGTCAAAGGGGCGGCGATGGATGAAAATCCCTCAATGAATCGCCGATAGTAGCCAGCTAACCCAAGGAAACTACGAATCTCCGAAGGGGTCTTGGGGATTTCCCAATCCATAACTGCTTGGACCTTGCTGGATCAACTGCGACACCAGCGCCGGATTAACATGCCCGAGGAAATGAACCTCGCGCAACCAAAAATCGCACTTGCTGAATTTAGCATACAGCTTGTGCTCACGTAAGAACCTCTAACACTAACCTCAGATGCTGACAGTGCGTGGCCTCATCCGGAGAGTAGACCAAACACATCGTCAATAAACACTACAACAAAGCTATCTAAGTAAGGCCTAAACACCCGGTTCATGAGATCCATGAACGCTGCAGGGGCATTGGTCAATCCGAAAGGAAGGACCAAGAACTCATAATGTCCATAACGGGTTCAAAGTGCCGTCTTGGACACATCCTCACTCCGAATCCTCAACTGATGATAACCAGATCGCAAGTCAATCTTAGAGAAGACTGATGCCTCTTGCAACTGTCAAACAGGTCATCAATGCGAGGTAAGGGGTACCTGTTCTTCACAGTCACTTGGTTCAACTTCCTATAGTCAATGCACAACCTAAGTGACCCGTCTTTCTCCTGACATAATATAGGTGCGCCCCAAGGGGAAACACTATGGCGAATAAATCCCTTATCAAGTAACTCCTGCAACTGCCTCCTCAACTCGGCTAACTCCGCAGGTGCCATCCGATAGGAGCCTTCAAGATAGGAGAGGTGCCCGGAAGCAACTCTATGGTAAACTCTATCTCTCTAACCGGTGGCAATCCAGACAAGTCATCAGGAAAGACATCTGGAAAATCCTGCACTACCTCAATCTCTGCAAGAGTAAGTGACTCATCAGCCTCTGGCACTAACACCACACTGGCAAGAAAAGCGTCACAACCCTTGTTCACCATGTGCATCGCCTTCATGGCAGAGATGACTAACTTTCCAGCCAAGTTCCTTGGCAAGGGATGAGAGAACTCGTCCTCACTAGGAATGCGGAAAACAATCCTCTTCCGACGACAATCCACTAATGCATAGTGCTCCTCTAGCCAATCCAGACCAAGAATGCATCATAGTCCTTCATCTTTAGCAAGAAGAAGCACCCATTTAGGATTCTATCCTCAATGCACACAGGTAACGACGGAATGCACTTCCTAGTCGATACCGTACCCGCAGGGGTGTGCACAGACAAAGGGACCTCTAACTCCTCAGACTCTATGCCGACTCTAAGGTTAACTGCCTAGCGAACCGCTCGGAAATGAACGAGTGAGTAGCACCCGTATCAAACAAAACCCGAGCATGCACACCTAAAAGCAAAACGTACATTCGGTGACATGTTCCGCCTGCTCGGCATCCTCGCGAGCTAAAGCAAACACTCGAGCTGGGGCTCGAGGCCTTCCTGGTCTTCCTGTAGCTGGCGCGGCTTCCGCTACTGCTGGGGCTGGCGCTCCACGCTGAGTTCCCTACTGAAGTCATGGGCAATCTTTGATCTTGTGGTCGCTGCTCCACACTTTAGGCACTTGCCCGTAATCATCCAACACTTTGTACCACCGTGTGTCTTCCCACAGTGGGGACACTCCTTTTCACACCAGGGGAACGTACAGAAGGTACCTGAGGAACTGCCGACTGTCACTGGTCGCTGCGGTGTATGGTACACCGTTTTCTCTTATCTTGCCGCTAAAATTCGATGCCGGCCTCTTCTGCGAAGCTTTCTTTTCCTCCAGATATTTGCTCCATCTCTCCCTTCCTGCCTGCAGGCAGCACTGAGGGCCTCGTCCAACGTGCGGTGGTCAAACGCCACGAGCCTCGTTTGCAGTGATGGCTTGAGTCCCATCACGAATTTCTTCGTCTTCCTGCGCTCATCCTCTACGATATGCGGTGCATACTTAGAAAGTTCAGAAAACCTTGCCTCGTATTCCAGCACAGTCATGGAGCCTTGCGTCAAGGAGAGAAATTCCTGCTCCATCTTGCCTGGATATGCTCTGGGACGAACTTGGCTCGGAAGAGCCTCACGAACGCGTCCCACGCCACGTCTACTGCTCCATCCTCAAAGCGTGTACGTAGTTGGGAGGACCACTATACATCCGCTCTCTCATGCAATACACCTTCATAAGCACAACTAACAAATTCTAACTTAAGCAGAACATACAAACATACAAAATTAAAAGCCTACCTGTAGCATGTAGGTGGCTAACGTCACCTTATCCTCATCAGGGCATCTGATGGCTCGGAAGATTTTTTCTGTTTCCCTTAACCAACTTTCTGCCATTAATGGATCACTCTCCCCCTTAAAAGAGGGTGGGGTCATCCTCTTGAATCGCTCCATGATGGGAGGTCCACCATGGTCCTGAGCTGGTGCCTGAGCCTGCTACATTAAACAATAGGCAATACACAATAAACACAATATCATGCAATTTTAAATAGCAAACTACTAGGGTTTCATTATTCTACCTGGGCCTCCAACTGTGCCTGGAGTGCTGCCTGGGTATGAGCCTGCGTCTGCATGGCTTGCACCAGACCTTGCATAAATACTCCATAGTCCACAGGTGGTGGTGGGGGAAGTACAGGACCTTGCGGTGCCGGGGCCTGTTGCTCCTCCTGCTCATCACGCCTCGGCTCGTCCTCACGGGCCGACGATCCGCCACGCCTACCTCTCGAAACCATGGCTGTAATAAAATTTCAGCCACCATTAGAGCTAGGTTACTAAGTTTTCTAACCATTTTCTTATCTATTTTTCACTTCTTATTAGTGTTTTCTACACATGTGGACATACTTAGCATGCAATGGGGATGATGACTTAGGTATATTCATGTGCAATCTCAACCGGTCTCTCTGATACCATCTCTGTGACGCCCTCATTATACCGGTACGGTTATACCAACCCACGTCGGTATAGCGAGAGTCCTCACAGTGGGACATTTACCCAAACGATAAACAACTGAGATACACGCGAATATACGAACAGAGTAGCGGAAGTAAAGACAATTGTCTTCATTCATTCATCATCCACATTAAACATACATGAAATTTGCAATTAACATTAAAGAATTAAAAGTTCACATAATTAAATTGCTGAAAACTAAGTACATAGATGTCCACACTTATACAAATTTTCTCATGATAGTTCTAGTACAATGTCACTCTTACATACTATGAAAACATAAAAGGGGTACACTGCTCCAACAATCTAAACTCCGCGCTCGGAGTCCGTCTCTACCGTCTCCTCCACGAGAGTCTCGTCACCATCTATACCTGTATGCCGAAGCAAGAAGTGAGTCTTAAAGACTCAGCAAGCAACAATACTCACAACATACACGTATAAGTCATAGCGGTTTCTACATGCACATTCAAAACTTTCAACATATGGCATGCTAGTAATTTGAAAGTTCTACAATTTAATACATGGATCATGCTTTCAGATTTCTAAGAATAAAACTTACCTATCACATGCTCTCTATTCAATTTACTCGTGAAATTTTTGCCTTTAAAGAACCAAGACATGAGAGCTACCAACATGAACATCGTGCATATATGAAGGGAAAACACAACTAGCATGGATTTTACATGTTCTTAAGCACATACATAGACATTTTCACATGCTTTAAGTGCTGGTTTCACATGGTTTAATGGCTGTAAACCTACACATGAGATCTACAATGTTGTTTAAAACATACCATGTGAACAACCAATTATGCTATTTTGTACACGTGCTCATCAATTATCCTAACATGGATTCTAGACATTTTCTCACATATAAACATGATGATAACAACATGAAATTACTGATTTCACATGGTTTCAGATTTGTCTCACATGGATTTCAATGTCATATTCTCACATTTTTTGTTTCACATTTTCTTTACACAAGTTTCCAATTCACATGGTTGCACTTTGCACATACACATTTCACATTGTTCACTTACACATTAACACATGAACACATACACATTACACAATACACATTCACATTTTAGGTGCTGTGACACATAGTCCAAACCACCAAAGAAGGACATATACACATCACATTACACATAGACGCCATCTAGGCATTACAATGGCGACTCTTGGACTGCGCAGACCGGGAGAACAAGTCTCCACCCTAACCAGTGGTACTTGTCCACCTCCAGGATTTCCCCCTAATGCCCTTAGGGTCACTTACACATTGAACTTTCTCAGGGAGACTTTTCCCTGATACAGTTCCACTGCCCTCTACGGAAGCAGTGTCACATTGGCACAGTTACACATTTTACCGATTTACACATGGTTTTACACATATCACTTTTCATCCCATTCACTTCCTCACTCACATGCATATCTCTATTTTCTTGACATGACACTACAGATTTCAGAAGTTTAACACACAGTAAATTTACCAATCAGGTTGGATTTAAATGATATCTAATCACTTTACGATGACATGCATAACTTTTTACATTTCTCATGGAAAAGTGCATAACACCTTATATACTGGTCCAAATGACCTGGAAATTTAACCACATGCTATTTTCAGGTTCAAGATCATACGTTCAAATTTTCAGATTTTTTTCTGAGCTAAATAGAATTTACAGAAAATCAAATACCTATTTAGCATGCTATTCATAATTTAAGTTGACATGGAGCTTAACACCATCATATATTTTTGCCACTTATTGTTTGAACAGAGACTACTGTTATATGCATGATCTGAACCCGGCCCCCCTCCCCCCCTGCACGATGCCCCCCTCCCCTTCCCACCCGCCACCCCTCCCCCACATTCCCCACAGTCCCCTCCTCCCCACCCCACGTACAGTCCCCCCCCCCTCCCCCACATTCCCACAGTCCCATCCTCCCCCACCCCACACACCTTGGCCCGCACAGTCCCGCCCCTCCCCCTCATGCATTCCCCCCCCACTCCGCGCGTCCCCCCCTCCCCCCATAGCCCGCCCCCCCTCCCCCACATTCCCCCCTTCGTCCCCCTCCCCCACATTCCTTACAATCCCCTCCTCCCCCACCCCACCCCACCACACCCACCTCCAATAAAAATATGAAATAAATTACTCTCATGTAATAATCTCATGTATAAATATGATATTTAGATATTATTCTATTTACTTCCCAATCATTTGGTTAATTAGGTTTCTATGATTAATATTGAGAAGTAAAAGGGCATACCATTTAATTTCATGGTTTGTTCTTGTATTCGGACTAGTTAGAGTTTCAAATAGGCATATTTATACATCATGTTGGTAAGAAACATGACATAATGGATGGTGCATGTTTATGAAACACTACTAATTAGATTCAATTTATGTACTTCACCTTATTCATTATTAATAGTATTCTACTGCTGTACCCGAAGTGGTTAGCCTTCTTCAACTAGGAAGGGACACTATAATTAAGTTCTGATCAAATTGTTCAACCATGAATTATCTCTTAATTGGGCACCTCCAATTCCCAATAATTGCAACTTACAAGTTACAATCACACTGGCACACATATGCATTTTGTATATATATGCCATATTTCTAACGTGGCAAATTACACCTAGAGACAAAGGTACCTGAAGCATCAACATCTCTCTTTTGCCAAAAAATAATGACTTTGAATATAGAAGGGAACATTCTTACGTATTAAGAGGGCAATTGCAATGCGCAAAAGCTCTTTTCTTGTCATCGGAAAGTTGCACACTTTAAACTATAAGAAAGATGATGCAAATAGGAAAATGCCTTGCATTGGAAATATTTCTGTCTTTGTAGACCTATGGCTTCAGAACAATCTTCTTCTTCTGCCAGTGAAAATCTAAAAAGGAGAAAACCTAAATTCACAGACTATACAGTAAATATAAAAAATATAACATATACCATATAGACAGTAACCTCCAGATTGCCCAAAGGAGATCTAGTAAACTCATCTTCCTAAGTTATATGTGTTAGTCTAATGGAGTTTTCAAAGTAGTTGTGCAATCAATAAATCAATATGAAAGCTCCATATAAATATAAAAGTGTATGAAAAGTCAATTTGGATGGGAGATTAAAGATAGTATTTGTTTGGATTTGAAATTGCTCATTTGAAATTGTTTAGAGTACTTCTCTACTGTGGATAGCACATAAGCTAACACCTGATGTTTGGTGTGTGTGTATTGTTAAAATTTCTAAAAATTAGATCCGGACCTACAAGTTTCTTCTCCTAATTGCTTATATTCAAAGCTTTTGGTAAATTAAGTTATTTTTATTTATCTGCTCGCTGTTATTTTTTTACGCTTGACATGAAAATAAACAATGCATGACTTTCTTTGTTAAACATATTGTTTACTTTCACAAATTTCACACTGCAAGTTAATCATTCAACATTCGTATGTTTATTTGTAGCCATTTGATTGATTTTTTCATATTTACCATATTATGATTTAATTTCATATTTTAAATTACTCATGAATAAAATGTTATAAATTTTTTTTCTAATTAGTGATGAGAGTTCGCGATTAGAAATTAGACTCAAAGAAGAACAAATGTCCAACGTATCAAAGTACTTATTTGTTTGAACGTAAAATATTTCTGCTCGATATTCGAAGATTGCATGATGGTTTACTTTTGGTGAAAGAGAAGATGAAGAAAATCATAAAGATTATTCGGAAAGAAGAAAGACAAAGTTTAGAAAACAAAAGTGGATTATCTGTTATTGTTCAAGATGAAAAAGGAGTGCGATATTCTGTAATCTTACGACGCAGTTGGTGTGGTAGTATGTACATGTTTATTGGAAAAGGCTGGTCAAAATTTGTGAAAAATAATTGTGTCAAAGAACTTGACATTCTCAAAGTTATGTCTTCCCATTATGTACGAAGAGATGTATTTGACAAACTATATTTAGGGATATCAGTGGTTAGTTCACTCCCTAGGAAATCTACTGAGAAGCTGGTGAATAAAGAGCCGATCAAGTGGTGGCGGCCTAATATGAAGACATCACGGTTTGTGTTGTTTTAATGTTCAATACTATTAAGTATTTATATAGTGCTCAAATTTATTTGATATTCATGTATGACATTTATCTTTACGTCAACGCTTTATTTCACCATTAGCTCTGAGACTCTCCATATAGCGTATGTATCATATGTATGGTACTTGAATGATGTGAGGGTGTGTTGGATTTTAACTCGGGACATGACATTTAATCTGTAGGAAAAATGTCTTATGAGAATCGGTCATGGATGTACCGTGGAATAGTGAATGGAGTTGTGACCGAGGAGTTTAAAGACGGAGTTGACAGTTTTATTGAGTTTGTATTGAGTAATTCATCAGTAGCAGTTGATCCGATGGGTAACATCCGATGTCCGTGTTCGGCTTGTAAGAACAGAAAGTGGATATCGACATGGGATATGCAGCATCATCTATATACGAGAGGATTTGTTGGCCTTATGAGTTATGGTCGTGTCATGGTGAGTTTAATATTCAGTCGTCTGCACCAGCTAATTACTTTGCCTCCACAAGTGCGTACGTAGACATGGTTGTCGATGCTGCTGGTCCGGAGTTCAATATTCATGAAGATCAAACAAATGAAGAACTGCCGAATGATACAGCTCAGAGATTTTATCAGTTACTTCGAGATGCTGATGAGCCATTATGGGATGGTTGTGAGAAGCATACACAGTTGTCTGCAGTGTCGTAGCTATTGAATTTGAAATCTGAATTTCATATGAGCGAGAGTTGTTTGACCGGCTTCTCTTACTGGTCAAGAGTATGCTTCCTCAATCAGAGAGGTTACCTGTTGACTTTTACCGTGCGAAGAAGATGGTGAATGATTTGGGGCTTGGTTTTATGAAAATTGATGCATGTCTGAATCACTGTATGCTGTACTACAAAGAGGATGCAGATAAGACATCATGCTGTATTTGTAAGCATGATAGGTTCAAGCCCAAGAGAGGGGACAAGTCAAAGTAGAAGGATGTTCCGTATAAGTCATTGCGGTACTTTCCTATCACACCCAGATTGCAGCGATTGTTCATGTCCTCGAGGACAGCTGGACATATGACTTGGCATGCGGAAAGAGTCCGTCGCGACGAAGGTGAAATGAGTCATCCTGCCGATGGTGAAGCTTGGGCTCATTTTAGCCGTACTAATCCTCACTTCTCAAGGGATCCACGCAACGTACGGCTTGGTTTATGCACAGATGGTTTCAATCCTTTCGGAGGCTCGATGGCATCTTACTCATGTTGGCCAATATTCCTAACACCATATAACCTTCCGCCAGGCATGTGCATGAAGCGTGAGAATCTGTTCCTTTCATTACTGATTCCGGGTCCAAAAAGTCCAGGAAAGAATATGGACATATATCTCAGACCGTTAATTGATGAGATGAAATTGTTATGGTCAGATGGTGTACAGTCTTATGATGCATCCAGAAAACAGAATTTCAATCTGAAGGCTGCATTAATGTGGACAACAAGTGACTTTCCAGCATACGACATGTTATCTGGCTGGAGCACACATGGGAGGTTGGCATGTCCTTATTGCATGGAGGATTCTAAATCATTTGTGTTGAAATCTGGGGGAAAATCTTGTTGGTTCGATTGTCATCGGCGGTTTCTACCCAGTGACCATCCTTTCCGAAAGCAAAATGATTCTTTTATGAAAAATACAACTGTGATAGAGGAGGTAGATATGGAACAGGTGTCTGGTGGAAACATGGCGAGACGGGTCCAGAACTTACCGACTGTAACACAACTGGCTGGTAGTACCCGACAAATCCCTGGCTTTGAGAAGGATCACAATTGGGTGAAGCAAAGCATTTTTGGGAATTGCCTTATTAGTCAACACTTTTGATACGTCATAACCTAGACGTCATGCATATAGAGAAGAATGTTTTTGATAATGTGTTCAACACAGTTATGGACGTCAAAGGCAAAACGAAGGATAACGTCAAGGCACGTTTCGATTTGAAAGTACTTTGCAAACGTCCAGAACTAGAGCTACAACATGTTCAAGGAAAAGTGGTGCAACCTAAAGCTGCATATGTGCTTGGGGCCAGACAGATTAAGGAAGTGTTGCAATGATTAAAGCAATTGAGATTTCAGGATGGATATGTCTCGAATATTGCGCGTTGTGTAAATGTCAACGAGGGAAAAATATACGGAATGAAGAGTCATGACTGCCATGTTTTCATGCAAAGACTGATGCTTCTTGCTTTTCGTGAGTTGTTGCCGAAACAAATATGGGGAGCAATGACTGAGCTGAGTCAATTCTTTAGGATTTTATCTGCATCAGAACTCAAAATTCATGACTTGCAAAATATGGAGCAAAATATAATTCAGACAGTCTGCAAATTAGAGAAGATATTTCCTCCAGCATTCTTTGATTCAATGGAGCACCTGATCATCCATTTACCATATGAGGCAAGGGTCGGAGGACCAGTACAATTTCGATGGATGTATCCGTTTGAGATGTATATTTCTACATTTCAATTTATTGTCATTACGACGATTTTTTATATTACTTATGTATGCATTTGAATTATTGTCGTAGGTGCATGCACGATCTTAAGATGAAAGTCTGTAACAAAGCACAAGTTGAGGGCTCCATTACTCAGGCATGCCTCATTGAGGAGATATCGAACTTCTGTTTGATGTACTTTGACACGGAAATACGAACCCGACGCACTCAACCTCCATGTAATGATGATGGTGGAGATTCCGATGTGTCAGACCGACTCTCTGTATTCAAGTGTCCCGGACGGGCGTTCGGATCTTCTTCTACTCGTGCACTCCAAGACAGAGAGAGTTGGTAGCTGCGGAGATCTACGTGTTCATGAATTGCGAAGAACTAGACCCTTACATTCAGTAAGCTCTCCACGCTTATTCGTCATCATTTGCGTGCATTGCTGCAGAACCTAACGGTTGTGTGACATTTACATTGCAGAGAGTTTGACTCTGTCATACTGCGACAGAATCCACATCTAACTGACGTGCAGGGTGAGCTGCTTTGCTCACTTCAGTCTGATGTGAACTCCATCTTTCTAAGCCAAGCTTCAGCCCGCAAGGAATTGGTTCAGATTCGCTCTGCCATGACTTGGTTCCATCAGGAAATGGGGACCATGAAGAATATGCTATCTGACATCCTTCAGGCTGTCGGAGCTCAAGCTCCTGCTCCTCCAGCAGCTCAGGAGCCTCACTCAAGTGTACCTGAGCCCTCCGGGCAGTCAGCAGCAGCAGCAGCAGAAGCCCCAGCAGAAGAGTCAGGGCCATCAGGGCCAGCTGAAGAGTCAAGGCCAACAGGGCCAGCTGCAGAGTCAGGGCCAACAGGGCCAGCTGAAGATTCAAGGCCATCAGGGCCAGTTGTGATGGAATCAGGGCCACCAGGGCCGGCAGTGTTGGATCCTTTGCCTCCCTTGCCTGAAGAAGTGGTTTCAGATCCTCCACCATTGCTCCCACTTCTACCAACACTCCCATTCCTCCTTCTCCACCCACTAACTCCACAGCTCCACCTGCTCCACCTCCCTTCAAAAAACCTAGATCCAGGCCCATTTCCTCTCCCACACCTTTTCCTCCTCATCCCATCACATCCTCTCATGTTTCTTCTACTTCTCATCTTTCCTCTGCTCAAGAATTTGAGGCCCCTCCAGCATCCTCAGCTGGAGCCTCATCCTCTTCTGGTACATCTTCACTTCCAGAAGTAGGATCTCTCAATTCTGATGCATTTCTAAACCCCCCTGCACCTCTCTCCTTTATCACTATTATTCCTACAGATGTCCAAGTCGACTCTCCCTTTCTTGATAAAATTAAGGATGAGTTTGAAGAGGTCATTCTTAGATCTGTGCTAAAGGTAGGAGACCACCTTTCCAAGACAGACTCTTCCAGTACTGTCTCCAAGAAACGGAAGCTTTCCTCCTCCACCTCTCCTCTTTACCCTCCTTTGTGGTTTTCTCTTACAGTCACCCACAAGCATACCTCTCTGTACAAAGAATATCTTCAGAAGGTTGTCTTTGCCACTCTTCACAATCTTCCTTTTCTTAACCTCTCTGACCACTTAGATGTCATTCTTCCCTATACTCCTCTGTCTAAAGCCGAAAAATCCAAAATCTTCTCCTCAGCCCACTCCAAAACTGAAGAGCAATGGGCTAAATCTCATAAAGATTTGTACAATCACTTTCTTCAGGCTAAGGCAGCAAGGTTTCCTCCCAGGGATCACTCCTTGACCCTTTCTGAGTGGTTCAAGTTTCACCACCAGAACACCTGGGCTCCTGCCATTCAGAAGCTCATCAAGCTGGTCAGGCATTTTGCAAATGTTCAACAACTACCGGTATCTCAACAAATTACCTGAAGTTCAGCTTAGCCAGTTCAAGAGAGCCCTCAAGGTCCTAACCCTCTCTGAGCAGTCTGAGGAAATAAGAGTAGATTTTGCAACTCTTCATTTACCTGAAGAGATTTTCCTGCCTCAGATTCATTTCTTGATCATGGAATCCTCGATTGGGTCAATCATTTTTGAGCGTTTTGCAAGAGTTATGGGCAGAATCAAGATTCAGAAAGGCCTTCAAGTTGGTTTTCCTAGATTTCTTTTCCGGGAATATCATAGAGGGTTTGTCAAGTCTGATGTTCTTGCCCCTCTACTCTCAGAATGTGAAAGGTTGAATGCCTCCGATTGGTCCAAGCTATACTCTCTATCAGCTCAGCAGCTAGCTCATCTGAATGCTGCTCAGGCCAGGGAAGGAAAAGCTCCTGTCTCTCCTGCCACCTTCTTGGATATGAACTCAATCCATCTGGTCCTTGATCCCTACAAAGTTTGGGCTGAAAGATACAAAGTGTTTTTAGCTCTTCGCCAGGAACTCAAGGACAAACAGATTTTCTACCCTGTCACCATGGATCAGTTTCTTGCCTGTGCAAGTTTTGGTAAAACACTCATCATCTGCTCCTCCATGGATCCAGATGAGTATGACCTGTTTCTTACCAAGCAGCGCAGCATCTATCTATCCAAGATAGCTCCGACCATGGGACCATCCTTCTCCATTGAGAGTGGTGCCTTTAGGCAATTCTTCAAGCGTCAGGAAGAGCAGGCCTGGGAAGCTATTTCTCATTATGCCTCCCTTCTCTCTCCTGCTTATTATTTGCATGTACCTCCTCAATCTTAATGAATGAATTGTGCTCCTTCTCCTCATTGTCTCTTATTCTTTGTCTCTTTCCTTTTGCTTAATGACAAAAAGGGGGAGAATGTTTACCTACTTGTGTCTGACACATTCCTGAATCATGACTCAAGTACTTTAATTCCTGTTTAATATTCAGTACTACTTAAATATTGATCATAGTTTTGTCATCACCAAAAAGGGGGAGATTGATGAACAGTCCATCCCCATGTACTTTTAAATTAATTACTTGCCTATTTTGGTGATAAACAAAACACTGTCAAAAGTTTCTCTAACCTTGTTTATCTAGCCATAAGCACAGGAATTACCCAAAGAAAGTCAAGCATTTGTGGTAAGTCTTACATACATCTTTTTTCAGAAGAGCCATAATAGTTCCTTCATTAACTATAACGATTTCCTCACTAGAACAACGATTTACTTGAAAGATTGAATAACCTTGCTGTGTCAAACAAGTCGATATTATAACGACTCTGTAAGTTATCGTAACGACTTCTTCAGAATTATAACGACTTGCTCATTATAACGACTCTGTAAGTTATCGTAATGACTTCTTCAGAATTATAACGACTTGCTCATTATAACGACTCTGTAAGTTATCGTAACGATTTCTTTAGAGAATTATAACGACTTGCTCGTCATAACGATTCTGTAAGTCATCGTAACGATTTCTTTAGAGAGTTATAACGACTTGCTCGTCATAACGATTCTGTAAGTCATCGTAACAATTTCTTTAGAGAGTTATAACGACTTGCTCGTCATAACAATTCTGTAAGTCATCGCAACAATTTCTTTAGAGAGTTACAACGACTTGCATCTCATAACGATCTGATAAGTGTTTCATATCGATTTGTTCAGAATCAGAACGACTTGCCTTGTTTTCATAACGATTTCTTATATCATCTGTTATAGAACGACTTGGTTGTGGTAACGATTTCATAAGTTATCATAACGACTTCTTATGAGTCTACAGCAACTTGATCATAACGATTCTATCAGACTTTCATAACGACTGCATAAGTCATGTTTCCATTAATTAAATGTTTTCCTTGATTTAAGCTACGTTGAATAGTCAAAGTCGCATCACGTCTGTTTGACTGCCATGCATTTAATAAAGACTGAACGTATCTCTGCACAGATACAGAACATATCTTCCATTCTCGTGTATCCTCTGCATGCATCTTCTAGAACGATAAACTGTCACTACCATATTGTGTCTATCTGCTCTAACGTTGACTGACATCTGGAGATAGTATAGCTGTCTACCATTAAAGCTCAACCTTGCAGAACCTTAAGGATACACTATCCTACAACATCTGACACAGAAAGAACTTCAAGACAGCTAAGAAGATCTCATCACTTTGCGAGCTCCAAAGAACAAAAGACTGTCGACAGGAAGTTTCTATAGATCCTTCAGTCTAACGTACACCAAAGCTGTGAGACAACGGTCATCTCTTCATCCTCATTCAAATTGGAGATATAAATACAAGACGAAGGAAGCTTTATTGATGAATTTTTAAGAGAGTCTAGAATTCTGCTTCTTTCAAGTTTTCTGAAGATCTCTAGAGCCAAAAATTCTCTCCTTTCGATCTTGGCTCCTAGCTTCTTGTGCTGTGAGAAGAAAAATCAAGAAAGAGCTAGTTTAGTTCTGAGAGAGTGCACTTTGTGTAGATCTTCGACTCTCAGTGCTTGTAGCTTCAGATTGAGTTTTGTAAAAGCTTGATCTAGGGGCTAGTCTTTTTCTTTCAAGAATTTCCTGTGTTATTCCCTTCGTGTGTGAAGGAAGACCTGGTGGTTTCCAGGGTGGTGTTTTTCCCTTCAGGAGTAAAGGAAGACCTGGTGGTACCAGGGTGTTGTGTTCCCTTCAGGGGTGAAGGAAGACCAGCTGAGCTGGGTGGTTGTTTTTGTCCATAGGGGGACTGTACCCTAGTTAGTGAAATTCTGAGGGTTGCTCAGGGACTGGACGTAGGACTCCTAAGGAGAGGAGATCCGAACCAGGATAAATCTGTGTGTTGTGTGATTGTCTTCTTTGTGTGATTGTTGTTTTTACTAACCATTACTAATCCCTTTCAAGAACTCTTTATGTTTGTTTGAGTTCAGGTTTTATTAGATAAGATTAATTTAAAGACCCATTCACCCCCCCCCCTCTGGGTTAGCCAACCGGGCAACAGTAGAAACTGACGGAATCCAATTTGGATTCCCGGATTGGGTTGAGCATTCAAATGACGGATCTAAAATCGGGCAAGTATATATAAAAGGTTAAAACACACAACCCGGGGGTCCAAAATCCCAAATAGGGATCGGATCGACGTGCCATTTTCTCCGACACGACCGGGTGGGTTAAAGTGACGTGTAGAAACTGACGGAATCTAATTTGGATCTCCGGATTGGGTTGGACATTCAAAGGACGGATCTAAGAACACCGCCAAGCATATATAAATGGTTAAAACACGCATCCCGGGGGTCTAAAATCCCAAATAGGGATCCGATCGACGTGCCGTTTTCTCCGACACGACCGGGTGGGTTAAAGTGACGTGTGGGAACTGACGGAATCCAATTTGGATTCCCGGATTGGGTTGAGCATTCAAAGGACGGATATAAAAACGGGCAAGTATATATAAAAGGTTAAAACACACAACCCGGGGGTCCAAAATCCCAAATAGGGATCCGATCGACGTGCCATTTTCTCCGACACGACCGGGTGGGTTAAAGTGACGTGTAGAAACTGACGGAATCCAATTTGGATCTCCGGATTGGGTTGGGCATTGAAATGACGGATCTAAAAAACACCAAAGTATATATAAATGGTCATAACACACAACCCGAGGGTCCAAACTCCCAAATAGGGATCCGATCGGCGTGCCGTTTTCTCCGACACGACCGGGTGGGTTAAAGTGACGTGTAGAAACTGACGGAATCCAATTTGGATCTCCGGATTGAGGTGGGCATTCAAAGGACGGATCTAAAAACACCGTGAAGCATATATAAATGGTTAAAACACGCAACCCGGGGTTCTAAAATCCCAAATAGGGATCCGATCGACGTGTCGTTTTCTCCGACATGACCGGGTGGGTTAAAGTGACGTGTAGAAACTGACGGAATCCAATTTGGATTCCCGGATTGGGTTGAGCATTCAAAGGATGGATCTAAAAACGGGCAAGTATATATAAAATGTTAAAACACACAACCCGGGAGTCCAAAATCATAGGGATTCGATCGACGCGCCGTTTTCTCCGACACGACCGGGTGGGTTAAAGTGACGTGTGACGGAATTCAATTTGGATCTCCAGATTGGGTTGGGCATTCAAAGGACGGATCTAAAAACACCTAAGAAAATGACGGATCTAAAAATAGTATTGTATTAAATTTGAGAAATAATCACATGTTTTAAATTTTATTTTTGAAAATAATGTATGTCTTTTTATTATTAATATTTCTCATTTTAATTTGTTTTAATATAGGATCCAGCTCCAGACGATGACGAGGCAGGGACAACAGACGATTCAGCAGATCTATCTTGATTTTGTTTTCATTATTCTGTATGATTTTATATTTATTGTATTTTATGATTTTATGTTGATTGTGAGTATTTGTTAAATTTATGAATATTGTAGCAGGTTTGACATTGTAGTAGGGTTGACAAATCATTTTTATTTGCCTATTTAAAAAAAATATGGTGTATTTTCCGACGGATAATTATCCATCGGAAATGATAAATTACCGACGGAAAAAG
The DNA here is from genome assembly GCA_014218235.1 of Colocasia esculenta. Classification (NCBI taxonomy): domain Eukaryota; kingdom Viridiplantae; phylum Streptophyta; class Magnoliopsida; order Alismatales; family Araceae; genus Colocasia; species Colocasia esculenta. Next base: position 95,840,332 of record CM024759.1, on the reverse strand, counting down.
CCATGGGGAATTCCGTCGGAAGAGGCTGACGGATATTTTCCGACCGAAAATGTGTCAGTATTTGCGGACCGAAATACCGACTTATTTACCGACGGAATTACCGTCGGTAAATACTGACGGCTTTTCCGACGGATCTATCCCTTCGGACTTTCCGACAGAATTCCGACGGAATTGTCATCCGTCGGACATTTCTGACTAACTATTTCCGACGGACGGTTTTCGACGAACTTTGGACGGAAATCGGTCGGAAGGCGCATTTTTCGACGGAATACCGTCGGATTTCCGACAGCTTCATTCCGTCGAAAATAGCGTTTTTTCTTGTTGTGTGAGCACCAGCGGTCATGGAGAGAGCGCGACTCTTCTCCTCCATCCATCCTTTAATTTCCTCCCCATCTCTTTGCTAACACAGAGCTGATCGTCATCCCATCACTCCACTAAAAGTGGAAGGTGGTATGCATGTAATAGTAAAGATGAGTGTTCTATCCTCACACTAACAATATTTTTACCAAACAAAAGATGAGGTTATCTTCAAAAATTTATCTTTGAAGATACTAAATAACGAATCAATTAAAGATGGAGATAATATATCTCCAAATTAATGTACCCTCGTCATCATTTTTTCTATCCCCGTACCAAACATTCCCTTAGGTGAAAATGTTGCAAAATTGTGCATAAAAAAAGGTCTCATACACAAGATGAATGTCCTGAAGTTAGCTCCGAGCCTCCGAATCTATATAATTACCCTGCCAAAAATTACGTCGTAACAGTACCGTTAAAACAGTGTTAACACGAATAGGGGGCCGATGTGCCATTCTCCCTCTCCCGTGAAGCATTACAGAAAGGCAGCTCCATGGTAAAAAAAAAAGGGGGGGGGGGGGGGGGAAGAGAGGGAAAAAGAAAGAGGATTCAGCACATCCCCATTCCTTATCCTCTCCCTTCACATGTGATGTGGGGGTGGCTCCATTCTGGCCCAACCTCCTAACCATAAGCTCACTACTTTTGCTCTTGTCTGGGCGTTGTCTCGGCTGTGCAGGGATGAAGAAAAATACGGGGGAGAAGAACTCCGCCCCCACCTTCAATAATGGCTCCTCCCGCTGTCTGCTTGCTCTCTGTGGCACGCCATGTTGCGGTGTTACGACATTGTTCCCTCTTGATCTGTACTTCCTTCGGACAAATCCCTTATCATGTAATTTGTGGTTCAGTTAATTTTGTGATTAATTTCCATTCTTTGCGCTCTGGTATGTGCACAGAAAACTCAGCTCACTTAAGAATGACTTATAAGAACTTGGATCTTCGTTAAAACACCGTAACATTAAAGACGTTCACTTGTTTTGGAACACCGTAAAATTAATGATATGTAAAACATCATATTTATATGACCCACGAAACGTGATACCTGAAGACGTTTTCTGAAACTGATCACCAAATGAACCACTGGGGCCGGGGGTCTTAGTATATATGTCCTAAAAATGTGCCCATCGTGAAGGATCTCCTTTTACAAAATCTTCACAACGAGTCCACCGTCCTCCTACATCACCATCGAGTAAGAGAGTTGAGAAACTTAATTGTCTGGGTCACATCAACAATTTTCATTTCAAGAGAACTCCAAATTTAAAAAGAAAAAAGATACGCGGATCCGATGTATGAGAGTGATCAGTGGGTCTCGAAAAACATTTTTACAAAATTAATTAGAAGAATGTACGGCACGTGACTGGATCCCACCCTCTAATTAAACATGCATGTATGGCACATATCCGATCGCTTAATTTGTACACTATATTCGCAGTTGGTTCGTGTCGGAATGAAGTCAGCTCTTACATACCTCAGCTACACCTACATCTACATTTATATATATATATATATATATATATATATAATATTGTGTACGTACATATACGTAATACAGAAGATAGTACGTGACTTTGGGTTGGTGACGAGTCATTCCAACACCCATGCGTCCTGCCACACAAAAAAAAAACAAAGAGCGAATTTGGCGGGCATTGGGACCGGACCAAATGTCGAGCAGGTATTCAACAGAGAGCTCTCCGTTCTCATCCCAAAATCCAAAACCACAATGTAAATATGAGACAAAAAGACTGCAAAAGAACAGAAGGAAACAAAGTGCAAGAAGAGGATGGTTTATGGGATTCGAATGTGATCATGCCCCGGGCGGGTGAGACCATGGAGACAGCCCAGTGTACTTCGATTCACAAGCCCTGCAGCGCCCTTTTGTCGCCAGGAATTAATCCACCGGGGAGATTCCTCGCATCACCCAAAAACCATACGTTCATATATATGCGAATATATCTGACATATATAGTTTAAAGGTTTCTGTGGGGAACATCTGGGAAGGCGCTTGTTGGTTCAGTGTGTGACGCCAAGCTGAAGGAAAAGAAAATGGTTAATTAGTAAAAGCTTAGAGAGAGCATGCATGTGGTGTTGGAAAGGTGAACCACTAAATCCACATGATCCGGTCCGGAGTCCAGAGAGGTACAGCTAGCTGTTACGTACAAACATCAAGTTATCAAACTCGAGGCTGCTAGCTAGCAAGCGCATCGAAAGGATCATGGGGCCTGCAAATTTGTTAACTTCCCCGGATCGTAACTTTGAACACTATACTGCATGCCCAGGACCGTGGATTAATCTATTATAATCGGAACCGGCGTCTTCCGAGGGATATCAGCAGAGGGGAGCACGGGGTGGGAGCATGCATGGGCGATGGATGCCCCGGCGCTCGCCCCGGCGGCGGGGCAGTACATACATATATAGATGGATATATAGAGAAAGAAAGAACGAGTCTGATAAGAGAGGTTAAAAATAGAGGGAGATGTGATGAGAGAGAGAGAGAGACGGGGGTTGAACTTGGAACCCGAGATTTAAGGGGACAGTACTGCAGAATTAAGAGGAGAAAACGGGGAGACCTAAAACACAAACAATTAATACCTTCTCGATCCCCTTCGATGCTGCAGTGCTGCCTCTTCGGATCCTGAACAAACAGATCGAAGCAACACGCATAAAGAAAACAACACCGTACATCCCTATTCCGGAGGGAGAGGGGGCAGCACCCTAATTACATAATACTCTCTCTCTTATTGTGACATGTTGTGGTTAATAATAGAAGACTAGTGCTCCAAATATATTAAAACAGAATTATTTATTTCCCATCGAGGATGTTATTGGACCCGAGTGCAGGACGCAAGTCTAACTATCTTTTTTTTTTTTTTGTTATGTAGATTTATATTCTCAATGTAAAAACTATTTATTCCTCTTAATTGATTAAGATTTGTGGTTATTTATCATTTTTAATATAAATAATTAATTAAAATGACAAATAATTTTACACATTAAAATTATTTATTACTCTTAACTAATTATTTGTTACTTTTAATATTAAAAGTGACTAATAACTATACAAAAAATGACACATGAATATTTAAAGAACATAAATATTTGTAATAGCGGACGGATTATAAAATCACATTTTCAGGTATGCAGTTAAAAAAATTTATACTAGAATAATAATAGGTAGTTATAATTACTGAAACCAAGGAAAAGTGTGGGCATCATATATAATCACCTGTGGACATCAAAAATGTGACAAAGTAAAGACTGGCCCAATGGCATGACATGAAGAATCCCATCCGTTGGCCCATTGCCCATGGCCCAAATACCCCCATGCAAGGGGTGACTTTAAGCAAGTTGTCACCCTCCCACTACAAAAGCTGAGGCAAAAAGTATCGTGCCAGGGAGGTTGTTGCATCCTTTTCTGGAAGGGGGAGAGGGGCGGAGAAAGAAGAGAGAGCTCGATGGGGGTTCTGGGACGACGGGTCTTTTTTCCAGGTTTTCCCAGCAGAACGAGAGAAGCAAGCAACAGCAAAAAGGGGAGGAGGGCTTCTTCTGGCCGGGGGGTCTTGCTTGCGGCTGAAGATAGGAAGAGGGAACCAAGCATTCCGGATCTCTTCTTCTTCCAGAAAGAGCCTGCGACAGGAAGAGGGGGAAAGGAGGGTCCAGTTTTATCCTTTTCTTTGAGATTGTGCGTAGTGTTTAAGGGAGTGGGGAGAGGTGAGGGCAGAAGCCGATGTAATATGTCATATATTTTTATTTCTGCTTTCTCCCTTCTCGGGATCTATCTTCCACTTTGTGTAGCATGCATCTTTCCTTTTTATGAAGAGCTTATATGCCGGAATGTGTGTTTGCTAACAGTGATCACTCTCTAGGGTGGATGTTCTTTCTTTCTTCAAATAGACCCCCCCCCTTTAATCATTAATCGTGTTTCTCTTTTGTTTATTCATTACGATCAAGGCCTCAGACATTCATAGGTTGGATAACATCATATCCATGCCTTATGTTTTGAGACCAAATGAGAAGATATTATCGAACGCCTCCCAATGGGTACGTCGTTCATTCCTGTGCTAGATGATGTTGTGCTAGACGATGTTTCTTGTGCCCATGTCCTACTCAGATCCAAGGTGGGAATCGCCGGCCCTCCTCCCTCATGGGGGTGCTACAAATTCCCCTTGTATAGCAGGAATCCCCCTCCTATCTTCGGTAGTGGTAGTATGAGCGTTTGCAGCCGAACCACTACCTCTCCCGGCTCTGAACACAAAGGGTTAGGTAGATGATACCTATGCCCCGTTCGAGCCTGCAAATGGATTCACGGCATGATTAAAGATCTGTTCTCTCTGAATGCTCAGTTTCTTGCCAAGTTTTGAGAGATGAAGCCCCGAGCTGTGGCCGACTCACTTGGTAAGACGCCTCCAGTGTTTTAAGGTTCATCGGCATCGTGTTTTGCTATCTGAAGAGACTGGATTGCCCAATATATGGGTCACTCCCCTCCTATAAAATTTGGTGCCATCTCGATAAGATTTGGGGCGGGTTTCATGAAAAATGGGTGGCGCAGCTCTGGCCGACTCACCTGAGTCGGCCACCAGCCGCCAGTTATCTGCCCGACTCACTGGGGCCGAAGGCGGGCTTTGGTATTTCGAGGGTGATTAACACCTCTTTTCGCTCATTTAATTGATTGAAAATGATGAATATTTATATTAGCCCCTTCCCACAAAATCTAGCATCATTCTGATGCCATTTGGGTGATAATTTCACTAAAGTGGCTAATTTCGGTTGTCTGCCGACTCACCTCCTGGCCGACTCAGGTTCGCCGGCCAATTCACCCTCTGGCCGACCCAAAATTCTAGCCGACCCACTCCCCGACCGAACCACCTACACCCGCGCTCCTCCCAACTCACCATGTTCCCGAATCACACTCCTCCCAGCTCACCCTGATTCCCGAATCACACACATCCCGCCTTGCCTCCCAACTCACCCTCCTCCCAACTCACTATCCTCCCAACTCACCCTCCTCCCAACTCACTACCTTCCCAACTCACCCTCCTCCCAACTCACTACCTTCCCAACTAACCATCCTCCCAACTCACTACCTTCCCAACTCACCATGTTCCCGACTCACTGGCCTCCCAACTCACTGGCAGCCTCCCAGATCACCATGTTCCCGACTCACTGGCCTCCCAACTCATTGGCAGCCTCCCAGATCACCCTGTTCCCGACTCACTGGCCTCCCAGCTCACTGGCAGCCTCCCAGATCACCCTGCTCCCAACTCACTGGCCTCCCAGCTCATTGGCAGCCTCCCAGATCACCCTGCTCCCAACTCAATGGCCTCCCAGCTCACTGGCAGCCTCCCAGATCATCATGTTCTCAACTCACTGGCCTCCCAGATCACCTGGCAGGCTTCCAACTCACCTGGCTCCCAACTCACCCGGGCAACACCCGTGTTTTCCGCGATTTGAGGCCGATCGGCATGAGATTTCGCTCGTGTAAGAGTTTGGAATCGACCGAGACACGCCTCAGTCCCTCTTGTAAAAGTTTCACGCTGTTCCTCTGCGATTTGGGCGTCGTTCCGGTGAAAACCGCTCATTGCCGATTCATGCACATTGAGTAGTTTTCTTGCCGACCCACATAGAAACGAGACTCTACGAAGCCTCGGGTTAGATAATACGATATCTATGCCCGAGTCCCTGGGCTCGCACATTGCTAGCTTGTCCACCAGACTGTTTTCGGTCTCGGTACCCTTCGGTTCCCTTGTGGCCATGCCTCGAGAACCGGTACCATGTGCCATCTGGGTAGGGCCGTACACGGCCAATACCCCGTTTTGGTACCATCTCCATTATGGTGGATGGATACCGTGACCTCCCCCATATCTCATGAGTCGGGGGAGGTGCTGCCGAATTTTTCTCGCGCATCTTTATGAGACCAAAAGACTTTGTGTGATTAAAAGACTTCAAAAGCTACGTTGGCCAGGTGATGCGGCAGTGTTGCAGTGGCCTGCCCAACTCAGGCACTTGCCCAACTCAGTAGCCTGCCGACTCACTAGCACAACTGCGATTATTGTGTTTTAAATGAAATAAAGCGAAAACACATTTGGCTTTAGTTGACAAATATCTAATGAATAAATGGACAAAATCCTCCAAAATTGTATGAGAATATGATAATGATTGCAAAGAGCCAAATACTTTCCAATATGCCTATCCAAGCCTTATTTTAACATGCACTTTGCATCTTTTATCGGATGTTTCCGTTTTAAGGTCATGAGACTTTCTAATCTGGCGATTAATCAAGGGTTTTCTCTCTCCGAGAGATGTAATTAACGTCGTTGCGTTTAGGCAACGGCGGGATCTTGGTCCCGACCCGATCTCTACAATTGTTTGACGAAGTCAAACGGTGCGCATAATGGACCTAAAACCCTTCAACTCTTGGAGGCAGAACAATTGATTGTCACTTCGGTGACTGGCACGCCCGCACTATGCAAATTGTTGATCCATCTCACGTCACCCATTGCTCGAGTAGCGGTCGACGAGACTTAGATTAGTAATGCGCATCCATCCCATGAGAAATATGAGAAACATGATAACTAGATTTTAAATTTTAAAAGGGTTTATAAAAATCCACTTCCACATCACCCCTTTCTCCAGACCATCAAGCCTAGCTAGTGACGGCCTTTGCTCTTCCGTTACCCATCGATGGACACGATCGGGGCCGTGTAATTAATTAAGAGAGAGCCAAGCATTTAGATTAACATAATGACGTTTAATTACTATACACCCTACAACGAGGAACCTCTTTGTAGAAACCAGGTGGTGCTGTGAACAGACAGACTTAATTAAGTACTCAATTACTACTACCATTACAGTAGAATCATGGAACCCATGCAAATTAATCATGGGCTCCGCTCTCTCTCTCTCTCTCTCTACCTCCCTCCCTCCAATTTAAGAACAATTCAATTGAAAATTTTGGTCTCTTTACGTTGTCACATATTTCGTTTCTTTTTCTCCCGGCCGTACGTGTCGATCGATTCTGATTCATTGTTTAATTTGGGGAGGGGCACCGTCCTCGTCCATTATAGGTTGACAGCCGGAGTTTTAATTTTTATTTAACTAAGGTGAAGTTTTTGTCGGAGGGAAAAGAGGAGGAAACAACCCTCCCACGGCCCACGCAAGCGGGGTGAAGGCCACAAGACGGTGCAGCGCTCGGTCATCACCTCAAGGAGTTGACTTGGCCACACGTGAGCACTCATCATGGTGACCTCAACACCCAAACCCTTGACCAAGCTCTCCTCCCAAATTTACCGGTTAACGTTGCGTGTTCCCCGCCTCTTTCTTATCTTTTCACTGACTTTGAGAGCTTTTGTTTATCCCACCCCCCCCCCCTCTCTTTCTAGGTCTCTGTGTTTTGTGTATTGGGGTGGAGGGTTGGGTTTTTTGATGAGTGGGCAGCCACCGGTTGGAGTATGGCTTCTCTTGTCCCATTTGTTAATGATAAGTTTCCATTGTCTTTAAGTCGATTTGGCCAAAACTATTTCCCAGTGGTCATTAGAGCCAAGTTACTCGCAACCCATCCACCCAACCAACCTTAATGATCTCTCTCTCTCTCTCCCTCTCTCTCACACACACACACATTTGGACTTTAAATGAAGGCTAGCACATGGACCCTACAGACATACATAAACTGCGCAGGCTTCTTCTTGGGGCAGTATCCGTGGGGACCTTAACACGCATACATGTAGCAAACATCGACAACGATATACCGACTCCGCTCCCTTTCTGACGTTTCTTATCCACAGATGAAACCGACCCACCATCGGCCATATATATTTTTTATACCAACGAAGCGATGTCCAAATTGTAACGCCTTGCAATGAGGTGGACAGTGTACCTAAGTCACCTATCTCCCCTGTTTGAGGCATTCTGTGCTGTTGGCAAATGTTCCAGAGAGTATTCAATGGCCATCTCTCCTCTACAAACAGACACGAACCAACCAACATCTTCCCTAGCTCCACCAGCTTTCAGACATGGATTGCGGGAAGAATTGCAGGTTCTAAATTATAAATCCTTTAACATCATGGTATCGTGAGGTTAGTGGAATACCACACAACAAGACCAACAGTGCCTTGCAAATACTCAAGCCAGACATGAAGATCCATTCTTATTCTTCCATTTCTCCCCTCCCAACAAGCAACACAAGGAAAAAGAGAGAGAAAAGCAAAGGTAAAATCTTCCCCAAAAGGGCTAGTTAGATACCTCTGTTCTTGGAACATTTCGCTTTGATTAACGCAATACATAACCCACTTGGCTCCTTGAGGAGCTACATCGATAGGAAAATGTGTGGGAAGGGGGGGGAGAGAGAAAATAAAACTACACTTCCTCCAAAAAAGGAAAAGATTACACGAAGTTGACAAGTTGTCGGCACAAAACAAAATACTTGCTCAGATCACACTGTACATCTGAGATGGGCCACTCTACCCACAGCCGTTCTATGTCGCCGTTCCCAAGTCCATCTGAATCTGCAGCCTTCTTGCTGTCTTCATGAACTCCCTATACAGTAGAGAGAAAAGGTCAGTCAGATGCGTGTTGACCTTCGCACAAGAACATCTCAATAGCAAGCATTGAACCGCCTAATGCACTTGTAATATATGTAAGCCAAATTGTGCATGGGCTCACCCAAAAGGCTCGGACCCAGTGTGCTTAACTGCACCACTTGCGTCCCGGTAAAGAACATGGCTCAGCATGTTCGACTTGTCGATGCCGAACATGTCTGCCAGCCTCCTGTGCAGCTCCTCGTAGGAGCCCAGGCGGGAAAGATCAAGTGTGCGGCCTACGTTCTCCGACTGCATGAAAACCTTGCAGTGCCCGGTCTCCAGACCAAGCTCTGCCGCTCGACGATCTTTGAAGGAACCAGCCTCACAGGAGGAATCGTCTGCAGGACCATGACGATTGATTTCAGAGCCGGAGACATCCGACAGGTCTGTCGTCTTGTCGGCGTTTCCATCGGACGCAATGTTCTGCTCGGTGCGCAAGGGTGAAGCAGTCTCCCCAGAGCTGAGGGAGATCTGCTGTTCCGTAAGAATGGGCTGTCCAAAGAGCAAGAACTGTGGTGTTTTGGAATCGAAGGGCCTCTTTGTGGAGGAAGAATTGGCGCCAATAAGCAAACAGGAGACGTTGTCGTGGCGGGGGAGCTGCCGATGATGAGGTCGGTGGATATGCGGGGGTCTAAGGTCGCGTAGTCTTGTCGGTGGAACACAGAATGACGCAAATCCGGGTGCAGTCTATTGATGCGGAAATCCGAGAGTGGTGAACAGAACTGAGCATGCCTGGCTCCCTGTATGCCTGCGGGAGTGCCGGTGCCGTCGGGTGGACAGCACAGGGGATTGTTGCTGGGCATAAGGGGATAGTTCCCTGAGAACAATGGAGCAGGAAGCTGGCCATTGAGGGGGAAGTCGCCGGCCTTGGGGAGGCACAGCTTTTTCCTCTGCGGTGAGAAGGGCATCAAGTGGAGGGTTGGTATGTTGGAGGCCAATTCGACCAACCATGGGCTGACACACTTCACGTTCTGCAGCAGATCTGGTTCATCCCAAGTGACCTGCATCAACCATTTTATGGATCAGTCGATTGAACAATATAATCTAAAAAAAATTGAAGCCTATGATGAAATCTCTTGTGAAATGCCAAGGACGACAAGAAGAAAAGTGCAGATAAACAAAAGTAGTATGCAAATTTCATGAACTAGAGATGCAAAGTAGCGAAAACAACAAATCATCTGAAGACAAGTGCCCATCCGAAACGAGAGATATATGTTCCCTTTTGATGTGTCTCTCTACCAAGAATTCTCCTTGGGCTTACATACCAGCTACTTATAACAGATGCACAAGAGATGATGAATCACAGACCCAAGTGCTCAGATAGTCCACAGTTTACTCAAGAAACAGATGCACTCAATTGAGAAGCATTTCTTCACATCACTACTCCACATAAATGAAAGGGAAACGAAAGGAAGATAACCTGGAGCAGTCTCCATGGTGAATCAGGCCAGCGGATGTGATCCGCACATCGGACCGATGAGATGGTGCCCATGAACCAGCTGATCCTTGAGGAGTCCTCGGTCTCAAAAGCCATCTTAAACCGCATGCCGGGGCACCAATCCGTCCTCAGTGCTTCCCTCACAGCCGTGGCTTTCACGCAGAACTCCGGCGTGCTCGCCCTAGGGTAGTAGACGACCTCAAAAGGCAGCCCCTTTGCCGCAAGTGTTGCAGCTTCAAGAACAGATTCCGGCCTCACTTTCCCCTTTGCCCTTACACTACCTCCAGAATTTGGGTTCCCACCGCTCCCGTTGCTTCTCATCATCTTGCTCTCTTCCTCCCTCGAGAAGACAGAGAAGCCTCCTCCATAGGGGGGCAAGCAATTCCCTCCGAAAGCGTTCCACCCCGAGGAGGTTTCTTGCCCACCAACGATCCCCCTCTTTGCTCGGCGGATTCCGATGTAGAGTTCCCCACTCTCGGTTCTCAGAAACACGATCGAGTCCCCGGCTACAAGCTTCTTCTGGTTCACGAAATTGCTCCACCCAGTCGTGAGCAGATGTCTGCGAGGGGTTCCCCTGTAGATATGCCGGAACTTCCAGACTTCGCCGTGGACATCCTTGGCGAAGACCGTCTGGACAGGCGGGTCGGCGGAGTAGTCAAGCCGGGGAAAGATGGTTTCCGCGCAGTAGCGAGGAACTGAGAACCCCCCACCATTGTTGGCATCTGACTGAGTCAGTGTCTTGGCAAAAGATGCGGGCTTTTCGGGAGCATCCGATCCATTGCTCCCCAGGACGTCCCCGTCGTCCCTGCCGTAGCCCATCTCGTTAGGCCTCACGGGGACCAGATTCATCTTGGCAAACACTTCGTCCGTCTCGGCGTCCGCCATGTACTTGATGCCGGACACCCTGCAGAGGACGTAGGGTGGGATCCGCGGGCAGCTCCCGAAATCCACATAGCCCTGGGCGTGCTCGGCGTGACCCTGGGGGAAGTAGTAGACCAGGGAGCTCAATGCCGGCATCTGAACCATTGTGCCGGCGCAGGCATGCCAGAGCTGCGAATCCAGGCACTTCTCTGACTCCTTCATGGTGTCTCTAGCCTCCGGTTGGAAACGCCGGACGGTATCTTGCCAAGCAGCAAGCAGATGCCTCCGAAAGAATGCTGCAACGGAACAGAAAACGATCATTAGTGCCTCAGGAAACAAACAGAGACCTGGGATGAGATCAACAGCAAATAGAACTCTATTAATCCCCTCACCACCTTCCCATAGGCTTTTTCCATTCCATCATCTCTCCCATCCACTAGACTAC
>CM024759.1:95803114-95828561 GCA_014218235.1 Colocasia esculenta | reverse complement strand
CTGCCCTCCTGGAATGCCGGCGACGGACTTAGGATGCTCGCCTAGATGGAGTGCGGTTCGCGCACTTCCAATCAGGGCGAATGACCCCGGGAACGACGGAGCAGGCCCTCGAGCAGGCCTTAACCTATGCCCCCTCTCTTTTTTCTTTCCCTGGTCGATCAGGCCCTTTTGTGAATTCCCTCAAAGGAATGAGACATAACTTTTAGGATAACTGGCTCTCTACTTCTTCCCTTGCCGTGTTCTGTTTGAATCGGAATTCACCGATTTTTAAAGGCTTGCAGACACCGCACAGGTCTTTGAGGACTGAAAAGTCCCGACCAGGGGTTCGCCTTAGTTTTAAGGCTTTTAGGTGCCATATTGATTTTCCAAGCTGAAAAGCTTAGACTAAAGATGGGCCGAACAGCCTCTTGTGCAGACCGAAAGAACGGGAGGAAGGGAGGTTAAATGTCGAATGAGAGGCTTTATAGATAATAAGCTTTAGGTTTGATACATGCCAAGTTCGGGGTATGACCTCGCGCTAGGAGTAGTCAGCTTATATGAGCCTTTTTCCCGAACCTGGGTGACCTGATAAGGTTCCTTCCATTTAGGGGGGAGTTTGCCATTGCCCATCGGGGATCTGATGCTGAGCAACGACGAAGAACAAGATCACCTTCAAAGAAGCGCCGCTCCGAACTCGAGAGTTATAGTATTGCGCGAGTCGCTGTGGTAAGAAACCAATCTAATGCTGGCGTCGTTCTGGCATTCGCCGAGCATGTCTAGGTTCTCACGAAGCGCTTGGTTATTGTGACTCGTCAAAGTGAGTTGTTTGAATAGTGGGTGAGAGCCACTTCCAGAGGCACAAACTGCCTCTGAGCCATAGGCCAAATGGAAAGGAGTCTCTCAGTGGCCACTCGTGTTGTTTTCGGGACACCATAGCACGTTAGGGAGCTCATCGATCCACGAACCTCCTGCAGCCTCGACCCTTGTGCGAATCCCATGCTGCAATGTTCGGTTGGCGTTCTCGACCAGGACGTTTGCCTAGGGGTATGAAACTGAGGTGAAGTGGTTGTGGATGCTGAGCTCGGATCATGCAGTCAACGGCAACCTACCTGGACGCCAACAAGTCAACGACCACCCCTGGCTGCCAACTCCCACTCAACTGCAGCAGGTCCTATTTCATTTCGGGACCTAACCTGCACCACACTACATACACCCACGCGTCTACACCACACTGGCCTTACAACAGCCATCACAACCACAACACACCACGATCCAAAAGGATCCGAAAATAAGCGACGTTATAGAGGTGATCACCTTTGGGACACCGAACCGGCAGAGGATGTTTTTCCATACGAACTTCCATGCGGCTTGGTCGGTGTGATGGCAGAAATGAGTTCAGCCTCGACCCATTTGGGTGAAGTAGTCGATGGCCATGAACAAAAACTTCTTTCATCCTTGAGCCTCTGGGAACGGGCCCAAGATGTCAATCCCCATCGGGCGAAAGGGTGTGTTTCGAACAGGGTGTATAGTTGCTCGGTGACTGCTTAATGAGCTGCCCGAACTTCTGGCACTCTAGACACCTTTTAACGAAGGACATGCAGTCCTTTTGATAGGAAGGCCACCAGAAAACCTGCTCTGATGATGCTGCACGCCAGCGTTCTGCCCCCAAGTGGCTTCCACACAAACCTTCATGGACCTCTTCGGTGGCTAATCGCTGCCTCGTAGGGCTGAGGCATCGCAGGAGAGGCCTCGAGAGGGATCGCCGATATAGTGGCCTTCAATGAGGGTGAAACCTCTGGGAGCGCAACCTGATCTTGCGGGATTCGCCTTGATCAGACGGAAGCTCACTTCGAAGCAGATAGGCTATGAGGGGGTCCATCCAGCTTGGAGCTGGAGTCCAGCCTCGATGGCGGCTACATCTACCACAATGCTCGGCGAGGCGAGCTCTTCTATGAATATGGAACGAGAAGGGCGATGTCTCCTGAAGGGCCAGCTTGGCAAGTGCATCGGCTCGCACGTTCTGCTCCCGTAGGACATGTATGACTTCAAAGTAGAGGAGGTCCTCTGCTCGGTCTGACTTGCTGAAGGTATTGCGCCATGCGGAGCTCCCATGCTTCGAAGTGTCCGCTTACCTGGCTAGCGCCAGTTGCGAGTCACTAAAGACCCGTAGTCGAAGTGCTCCAAGGTGCCTAGTCATTCGGATTCCAGACAGAAGTGCTTCGTACTCAGCTACATTATGGATGCGGTGAAGTGAAACCTCAAGGCATACTGGAACTCAAGACCCTCTGGGGAGGTAAGGGACCAGGCCTGCGCCACTTCCTGTGGACACAAGAGAACCTATCAACGTAGAGCTCCAAAGGGGCTCGTTGCCAACAGAGGATCCTGTTCGGTCGGAAGGGTGCATTCTGCCAGAAGTCTGCTAACGCTTGTGCCTTGATTGTTGTTCTTGGTCGGTAGCTATGTCGAATTCTCAAGCTCGATGGCTGTGGAAAATTGATTTTTTTTGGAATCCATCACAAAATTATTTTATTTAAAATTATTTTATCATGTTCTCATGTGTGTACCGCGTATTTACAAATTCAAGTCCCGTTTAGTGCTAAACAAGTCACTATAAACGAAAGATGAATCGGTAATCGCAGAGCGCAGGCGTGCCAGTCGTCGAAACGACAACATGTTCTGCCTTCGAGAGTCGAAGGGCTTTAAGTCTATTTGCGCGCCGTCTGACTTCGTCAAGAAAATGGAGATCGGGTCGGGACCAAGATCCCGCCGTTGCCTGAGCGCAACGACGTTAATTGCATCCCTTACAGGGAAAACCCTTGATTAATCGCCAGAATAAAGAGTCTCGTGGCCTTAAGCGGAAACATCCGATAAAAGATGCGCAGAAAATTGAATTTGATTACGCCTAATGCGAAACGATCAAAACATAACATTCGACGCATTTTTTTTAGATTTATTAAAAGCAGTTGAATTGGTTTCCACATCATTTGATTTGTTTCCTTGTGATCTTTTGCATTTTCTCTCTTTTTTTTTATCATGTTTGATCTTTATTAAATGTCCTTTTATTTATTTGGTCCTTGATTTAATTGACTTTGATTATTTGATTTGATGTGGGATTTTCATTTGATTTCATATTTCTTTCGTTTAAAATTTGTTTCTTTAAGTTCATTTGAGTTTAAAATTTATCCGAATTTGTTTCCAGAATGTTTGGTTTGGTTTCTTTTATTTAAAATTAAATTTATTTGAACCATTTTTTTGTTGTTGTACATTTCCTTGCTTTAGATCATTAGATTTGATTACAGGTTATCATGTTATGTCTGTTTTTTTTTTTTTTTGAATTTAATTGTAATACCTAAACTTATTTAGATGATTTAGTTTATTTTATTCTCTTTATTAACAGCTACCCACCCATGTTTCACTTGCTTTTGTTTGTTTTAGTAATTTATTTGGATATGAGGGGACTAATGAGAGCACATGGATGTGTGCGTATGTTTATTTGGTTTTGTTTTGATTTTTTTTAAAAGGATTTGCATGCAGGTGTGTGTACATATGAAGGTTGAAACGGTGGGGGGCCAATTGGGGTTTGAACGGTGGGCATTTAATGGATTGAAAAAAGGTTGGAACGGTAGCCTTGGTGGGGGCGCTTTCAGGGAGCCGAACGGTGGAGATATGGGAGTGTGTGCAGGTGGATGTTAAACGGTGGAGATTACTGTAGACATGTGAATGGTGGTGATTACTATAGACGTATGCGGGCGTAGAGGAGTGCTGAACGGTGGCCTGTGTGCATGGGGCTGAGCATGCCACAATCAATTATTATTATGATTATTATTTTAAGTTGAATATTTCTGTGAATTTTCGTTCATCATTTCCTTTATCTCAATTTTTTGATGTATTATCATTACCATTTTTGTATATATATATATGCTTGTTGACTTTCCTGTTATTATTCTGTCTGTTTTTACTTCTGTCATTTTAACCCTTGCTTGATGTCCTTATTATTATTCTCATTACTTATGATTTCTCTCATCATTATCATTATTTTCAATTATTATTTCTATTATTATTATTTATGCCATTTATCTCATTTGTCGTTCTCATGTTTGACTTGTTGACCGGGTGACGTACGACGCGCCGGTGGTCGTTTATTCTTTTGTACAGCACAGATGTGACACAAGCTATCAAGATCACAATTGCAGAAATAAAGTTGAAAATTGACAGAAATTCAGTACGATAAAATCCGGTTTGACGGTAGCTACCCTTGCCCACCGTATGTCAGGGTAGCACCTAGGGCGCTCACCCATAAACCCGAGGCGGCACCCACGGGGCAATGTTCGCCAGACAATGGCGACATAATATTTGCCAAATGTCGGAATGCAACACAAGTTGCCCGGTGATTATATTGGCACAAACGGATTCGGAAATCATCACGGAAAAATTCGGCAGCACCTCCCCTAGTCTATACCTTGGGGGGGGGGGGGGGGGGTGTGCATGACATCCGTCCACCACGATGGAGACGTGCCAACAAAGATGTTGATGCCAAAGCGACAACAACACGGCACACGACACCGCTTCTCAAGTCATACTCGAGAAGAACGGTATACGCCGAGACCGCAAATTGGGGCAAAACCGATGGAATGTCATTTCGAAATTAAATACTCACATGTTTAGTTCACCCATGAACTGGCCACTTCGAGGTGCTTGAGTTAGGGTGACCGGTGGCAAAGATAGAGGAGAAGAGAGTTGAACGGTGGGGTTGATGAAGGCCACCGTTCAACATCTCAACATCCGTCAGGGGGAAAACAATTGATGGTTTATACATACAAGGGTAGTCAGGTAAAGCTTGAACGGTAGGAAGGGGGGAAGCCACCGATCAAGGGCTTTTAGGCAGTGGTGGAGACTCAACGGTGGGAAGGAAAGGCCACGGTCAAGGAGTTCTTTTACCATTTACAGAGATTCTGGTTCAACGGTGGCTTCCGATTAGCCACCGTTCAAGGGTTTTACTAGTGTTTGGCTTGTGGATTTCTGTGGAGAATGAGGGTGAACGGTGGTATTGTGCAGGCCACCGTTCAAGGCTCCAACATCCACTCAAGGGGAGGAGTGACAGAGTTTACAAAGAGGTAAGGAATGATGAACGGTGGCGTTGGCAAGGCCACCGTTCAGGATTTTCAGGTAATAAAACAAGAAGAAGAGGCAGGGGAAGGAGTGGGGAAGAATGTTGAACGGTGGTATTGATGAGGGCCACCGTTCTACATTTCAACATTCATCCGAAGAAGAGATAGTGTGAGGATAATTGGAAACTTTTCGCGCAGGATCAATGCACAGTAGAAGAAATTCGTAGGGGGATAGATCAACATTTGAGGGAATTTAAATAGATAATACAGAGCACAACTAAGTGACAACCGATGCACATCATATGGAAGATGAGAGCTCAGCAGTGAGATGCTCAAATTAAAACGGCGGGTCACTGCCCCTGCATAAGGCGTCGATGTAGACTCAAATCACATAGACAATCATATGAATTGATTAATACTCAGTACAAACAAATAGCAGCTGGGCTAATTTAATCCCTGAGCACATGACATGGGTATCACTTGTATCCCACACCCAAAACATCTGGGATCTTACTTATGATAAGGACGAAGACGGATCATATCTTAAAGTAGAAATCACAGAAAAAAAAAAATAATAATAATAATCAAAGTGATGCTCCTAACAGGTTAACGATATGACTGGGGAGGGGTTAGTTTGCTCAACTTCCCTATGAACGAGACTGGGTATTAACTTACCCGGCTCATTGCATAGGAAAAGGCTCCACCTCATTTCTTTTATTTCCATAACACAGAGATCGGTGGGGGTGGATGAAAGAACCATACACATGCTCACACATAATACATATAATATGCACAATCTGATGCTTCACGTGAGGAGCAAATCCCCTTTCTATTCCGTTCAAAACAAAGTTCAAGTGAAGGAGAAACAAAGCAGGGAAATAGACAAATGACAGGGGAGGAATTGCATGGGAGGCGGACCCTGTCTCTCCCTGCTCCCTTCCTTCTAAAAGCTTTTCCCATAGCTCCCTGGTACAGAGAACAGTCGCTCTCCTCTTCTCCCTCTTCTGGCTCCTCTTCGGCTGCCAAGAACCAGGAGCCCTCAGCGCCGCACAGAGCCTTCCTCTTCTCCTCTTGCAGCCCTCCCTTTCCTCTGATTCCGATTTGGCTTTTGCATGGGAAAAGGCTTCTTTTAAGGGGCGCCTTTTGAGGGCTGATGTGGCAAAAGCTTCCCTCAAAACAGACCCATTCTTCTTATCTATTTACCATGGTGCCATTGTTCGGTACTGCAGACCAAGCAACGCCTTCCTTCTTGGGTGATGGCCATTTGAGGCCCGATAATCCCAAAATGGGTGCAGACAAATGCCCCCCACCTGGGGACGGTGCAAGTGAGGACCGAGCGGAGCAGCGTCCGCAGGTGTACCCTTCATGGCCTTCTTTTGAATTCCTCTTGTGTTTTGCTATCGTTCAGCTTCATTGATTGTCGATCTCTTATTATTCTATTGTCTTGCGGTGTTTAGTGATCTATTATCTCATAGCCGGCTGGCAGTCTTCTGACGTGTCGCCATGCTGGTGGCTTCATCATAATTGACATCGTCATCTCGAGATTGACAGTCAATAAGAACTACTATGACAACATCTTGTGAAGTTTGCGAGTCTACTGGATTAACAACCACTGAATTGGTGGGGATTGCTGGACTAGGGCCTTTTCAACTGGTGAAAGCGTTGGGCCAGTGGCAATCTTGAGCTGGTGGAAGCACTGAACTGACAACCTTCTTGATTCGGTGGAATCCTGTATTGGGAGCTTCTTCAAATTGCTGAGACTTTGGCCCGATGGGACGTCTTGAAGACATGATTTTGAATCAGAAGTCTCCTTGAATTGGCGAGAGCCCTAAATCAATGGCCTCCTTCAATTGGCAAGGCCATGTGAGCTGGTGGTCTCATGGGTCAGCCCTCCATTGGGTTATGTTGGCCTGTTGAATGAGTTGATGGGGCATGCTCGCTTGATTTATGAGTTGGTAGCCCCCTCTAGACTCAGTAAGTAGCATTCCTGCTTCCTTCCCCTGAACTGTCTTGTTGACTGGTCGCCTTCGAAAATGCAATAATCTGATCCTGAAATAGTGTGAGGCCTTAACATGAGGTCCACGCCGTTGTCACTGACTGTGGTGACGAACCGTCGCCTTGGGGGCCTGTAGCCCTTCTCAGTGCCGCTTCATTTGCAGTTGGATTAATGAGCCCTTGTCTTCCCTTTTGACTTTTGTTTTCCATTGGTGTCGATCGACTTAGTCATTCATCAGCACCTGCTTCATGTGTGTCAACGGATTCAGCCAAATGTATCATGTGTCGATCCTGCAATTTAGTCATTTGTCAACACCCATGTGCTGACACCCGCCTTTCTGGGTATCGACCAACTTTAGCTGGTATGGAGATGGGCTTTAACTAGCATGAAGGCAGGCTTCAGCTAGCACTACGACAAGCTTCAACTGGCATGAAGTCAAGATTCGACTGGCCCGAAGAAAACTTTGATTGGCATGAGATAAACTTCGGCTGGTCAGAAGATAAGCTCTCACTGGCACGAAGACAAGCTTTGATTGGCATGAAGATGAGCTTCGGCTGGCGCTGGCAAGCACAACTTCTATCGGGTTTTACTTTCTGGAGACTTGAAATCTATCTATCTTTGGCATCTGTCTTTGGATCTTTTCTCCTTATCGAATTGAGCGCCCTTTTGGGTTTTCACTCAACTCGATCCCCTCTTGCTTTTGCCTACGCGCCCTTCGGGTTTTCACGTAGCGGGGTACCCAATTTTGCTCGTGGCGCCCTTTCGGGTTTTCACCAGACTGGGTTCTAGCTCTTTTTACCCTTGTCCAGGGGAAACCCAGACAAGTCCAGCGAGGCACCTCTATTTTAAGCCTCTTTTTTTTAATACATAATATACTTATAAAGAGAGATTCATGAGTGGAATATAACTCGACCACTACTCATACCATGATGTTGGTAGATGGTGTGAGGTATTTTGGGTGGATTGCGAAATGATAACCTAGAAAACCTATGTTTAACTTCAACATCGGTTCTAAAGGTAACATCTACTGGTCAGCAAAGACAAGGAGTCAAGGCTGGGCTTTTTTGGAGTTTTGAAAAGGCGATGGTTATCCAAACCTAGGGTCCTACTTGGCGAGGAAAGTATATAAGCGTGAGTCATAGATGGAAAGAGATGGCTCGTCTAAGTTTGAGGTTTTATTTTGACCAGAGAATGTACAGCTAGATTCAGAGAATGCATAGCAAAAGAGAATTTCTTGAAGAGCAGGGATGGAACTTTCCCTTCTTGTCATTTTGACATTTCGACTTCATTCATTTTCATTTTTTTTTTACCACATTACTGACCCAAGCGCCCTTTCGGGTTTTCGCCAGAACCAGCCCCTTCTTGCTTTTGCCTACGTGCCCTTTCGGGTTTTCACGTAGCAGGGTTTCCAATTTACCCACGACGCCCTTTCGGTTTTCATCGTGGCCGGGTTTTTATTGTCCTTTTTACCCCTACTCGGCAGTGAAATCCGAGTAGGTCCGACGGGCATCTCTATTTTAGCCCTTGCATTCATCATTTTTTTTTGAGACTTTTGACACAAGTGTCGAAGTTGTTAACACCTGCTTCATGACTTGTGGACTACTCCGTTAGTCTGGTTTCATCTTCAAGTGACGCCAGTTGTACTGATGCCATCAGCTTTAAGACCCGAGAATAACTCCGTTGGCATGGTTTCATGTTCAGGTGACGCCAGTTGTGTTGACGCCATCAGCTTCAAGACCTATGGAAAACTCCGGTGCCTGGCTTCATATTCAGGTGACGCTAGTTGTGTTGACGCCATCAGCTTCAAGACCTACGGGAAACTCCATCGGCCTGGTTTCATTTTCTGGGGACGTCAGTTGTATCGACGCCATCAGCTTCAAGACCCACGAATAACTCTGTTGGCCTGGTTTCATATTCAGGTGACGCCAGTTGTGTCGACGTCAACAGCTTCAAGACCTACGGGAAACTCCGTTGGCCGGGTTCATATTCAGGTGACGCCAGTTGTACTGACGTCATCAGCTTCAAGACCTCGTCGGTCTGGTTTCATATTCAGGTGACGCCAGTTGTGTCGACGTCAACAGCTTCAAGACCTACGAGAAACTTCGGTGGCCTGGCTTCATATTCAGGTGACGCCAGTTGTGTCGACGTCAACAGCTTCAAGACCTACGGGAAACTCCGTTGGCCTGGTTTCATATTCAGGTGACGCCAGTTGTGTTGACATCATCAGCTTCAAGACCTACGAACAACTTCGTTGGTCTGGCTTCATATTTAGGTGACGTCAGTTGTGTTGACGCCATCAGCTTCAAGACCACGAACACTTTGTCGGCTGGCTTCATATTCAGGTGACGTCAGTTGTGTTGACGCCATCAGCTTCAAGACCACGAATAACTCCGTCGGCCTGGCTTCATATTCAGGTGACGTCAGTTGTGTTGACGCCATCAGCTTCAAGACCCACGAAAACTCTGTCGGCCTGGCTTCATATTCAGGTGACGTCAGTTGTGTTGACGCCATCAGCTTCAAGACCCACGGACAACTTCATTGGTCTGGCTTCATATTCAGGTGACGTCAGTTGTATTGACGCCATCAGCTTCAAGACCTTGTCGGCCTGGCTTCATCTCTGGTGTTGGAATTGGTGACCTGGAATGAAATGGAGTGGCCAACAATCAGGGGCAATCTATTTGGAGGTATAATGTCAGAAACCCCCCCCCCCTTTTTTTTTAATGGTTGGCAAATGCCAATTTGAAAAGTGAGTTTAAACTCATGAAGGCACGGAAGCCTGCTTTGAAATTGTGAGGACGTGAAAGTCCGATTTGAAATCATGAGGGCGTGGAAGCCCATTTTTTGAAAGATGTGGGCACAAAGGCCCAGTTTGAAATCATGAGGGTAGAAGAGCCCGATTTGAAATTGTGAGGACGTGAAAGTCTGATTTAAATCATGAGGGCGTGGAAGCCCGATTTTGAAAGATGTGGACACAAAGACCCAGTTTGAAAATATGAAGGCGTGGAAGCCTGATTTTGAATTTGTGAAGACACGAAGGTCTAATTGAAAGCACGAGTTGGAGTTTTGAAACATAAGCTTCACGTGGTGGACAAATATGAATTTTAAGACATAATTGGCAAATTGTCAATTTTGAAATATGAGTGCTTTTGAAATCATGAGCAGCAAGCTTGCCAATTTTAAATATGAGTTTTGAAAACATAGTTGGCAAGTCGCCACTTTTGAAATATGAGTTTTCAAAACATGATTGGCGAGGCGCCGTTTTTTTTTTTTTTTTTTTGAAATATGATTATTTTGAAATCATGAATGACAAACTTGCCAATTTAAAAATATGACTTTTGAAGATATGGTTGGCGAGTCACCACCTCTTTTGAAATATGAGTTCTTTTAAAATTATGAGCGGCAAGTTTGCCAATTTTAAAACATGGGTTTTGAAAGCATGATCGGCGCATTGCCACTTTTCAAAGCATGAGTCTTTCGAAATCATGGAAGACAAGCTTGTCAATTTAAAACATGGGCTTTGAAATATGATTGGTGAGTCGTCAGCCCTCTTTTGAAATATGAATTTTTGAAATCATGAATGACAAGCTTGTCGATTTAAACATGGGTTTTGAAAACATGATTGACAATTTGCCAGTTTTTTTTTAATAGAAGTGACGCCTGAATAAGGATAAATCCTTCGGTAGTTTATTAAAGATCCGGAAAAAGAATGTGCACTCAAAATCGGTAAGAAAACCCATGTATGAATATGGACATAAGCGGTGAAAGTCCGATGCGGTACGATCGTGCGGGCTCATATCATCGCCCTGCAGAAAGCATGCAATTTTGTTGAGGTATTATTTGTCTCAGAACCATAGTCCGGCTAGCGGTATGGCTGGCCTCTTATTATTTTTTTTAGCTGCTCGTCATCGACAATAATACCTCAGGTGGCCCTAAAAGAGCCAGTAGAGACCAGTTCGATGCCAGGTCTCATGCTGGGTGGTCGATGTGACTGCCCCAGCAAGATACTTTCTATTATTATTATTATTTGTCATTTTTACTCATTTTCATCATATTTTTTTTTTCTTTTTACTTTTTTTGTCATTTTTTACTCATTTTGTAACTGTTTTTTTGTCAAACTTCTTTCTCTTTTTTTTGCATAAACATTTACATCCATGGACGTTACACATGTGATCAACACACGTCCCTAGAGTAACTCATTTTCGGTGAGCGGGTTCTTGCTTGCTTGCTTGTGATGGGCCGAAGCTCTTGAATTTCCCCCAGGATGCACGAGCTTCATCTGTGCATCGAGCCTCTTGAACTTCTCATGCTTTCTAGCTTGTATATTATAGCGTGCATCTGCCCCCACATTGGCTGGTGCAAGTTGTCATATACTTCCTTTTCTATTGCATTAGAGCCCCATGAGATCGCGGCGGGTACACCCTGTACTCACCACTTGCAGCTCTCCTTTTCTTATCAAGGACTCAATTTGATCTTTGAGATATAGCAGTCCTCTGTAACATGCCCCGGTAGTTGATGATATGAGCAGAACGGGGGTCATCTTTTTCTTGATGTCCTCTATCCTTCTAGGCTCGGGTGGGACAATTTTGTTGTGCCGTCGCGCCCATTCAAAAAGAACCAGTGTCTTATCTTTTGGAAAGGAGTAAGGCTTTTGCATCTTCTCTTGTAGTGAAATTTTCCTTCGCCTCGACAATTTGTCAAGCGAGGAACTGGCTTCCCCTTCAGCAACTTCTAGAATCTGGGCATGCCTCTTCCTTTGGCTAGTAGTATTAGCAAAAGAGTACTTGGCGAGAATGCCTCAATATCAGTGGCAACATTGTTCAGTCGATCGAAAGTTCTGATGTCGATGCCACCCATTCTATTTAGAATATCCTTTTGCAAGTTGTTCTTGCATATACTGACAGCATCTTCTTCAGATAATGGTTGCTTGTATTTCCTGCAGACGTTCATCCACCGTCGGATATAGTCTCGAGCTGGTTCCCCACCTCCTTGAGAAACGGCACGTAATTTAGTCGCCGAGATTGCTTCCCCAGCCATATAGGGGCCCGCTTCAAGTACTCCCTGTCTGCCTAGTCTTTCTGCCATGGGCTTGACAGGGCGATTTGAATATATGCACCTACTTGATAAGGACCTACAAACTGTCGGCCCACGGGTCCCGTTTCTCATTGCCTCGGCATGGAGCTGCACAATCATGGACTGTAGCATTAATGCTACCACTCATCCCTGTCAACTTCATCAAGCTATTCATCAGTGCTGGATCAGCCAAGCTTGGGCGGATATGGACCTGTTGCATGGACACCCTCTCTACTTGTGGCTTTAGGGTAAACTCTTGGCCTATTGTTGAATAGACCTCCAGCTGTTCCGGAGTCATTTGACATGGATGTGTGAGCGAGATGCCCCCAGTGTGGGCTGGCATCGACTGCAACACTATTGGCAGAGTTTGGGATGGATTGATGTCGCTTTGCAATGCATCGACCAACCCTTCCATTTCTTTTGATGCCAAGATATATGCCTCTTTCTCTTGAATCTGCTTTCTCAGCATTTCAATCTCTAGTTGATATTTTTGTGACTGAGCTACCCTGGCAGGATCATCCGCAGGTATGCAGGGAATATTAGCCAATGGCTTAGAGCTGCCTTCCTCTTGTTATTTGAGCGGGCCTTGTTTGGAACCTCATTGACGGGATTGCTTAGATCAAGGCCAATCCTTTCTTGTGCCAGTTGAGGTGCATGGGATGACTCAGACTGCTCCCTTAGCGCCAGGAACTCAACAAAAGATGGTATTTGCCCCCAGCTTCTTGATCCTCATACACCTTTAGTGGGGGGTGGAACTTGCATCTCTGGATCTCTGGCTTTGGAATCTTATAAGATGCTTCTCCTCTGAGAATAATGGTGTGATTCTTCAGAGGGAGTTTCTCCACTTTCTTCTAGATCTTGTTATAGACTCAGGGTTTGGCGATCCAACCTGATTCACCCCATTGGAATTATCGTTGATCTCTTCCCCATCACCATGTTTGGTCATATCTGGTAGGGATGATATAGTGTTGCAGGAAAGAGTAGCAAGCATTTTCTCCTCCTTCTCTTGGATCTTCTCTTCTTCCTTTCATGCTTTGTTCGTACTTGCCCCCAGAGCAGTCTTCTTGGGGTGAGATATTTCTTGTTCAGCTGCTCTTCTAGCTTCAATATTTCAAGCTCCTCCCATGGTACATATTCTTGTAGCTGGACAGGATGCCTTTCGGGTTGTTCATATTTATCCAACTCATCTATTAATGTTTGCAGCTGTTCGAGTGACGGGCTGCCCCCTCTGTACAATGGTAGAGGTGTCTGCCGCCTTCTGTTACTAGTATTTCTCGTGGAGATCACTCGGGGCTTCGCCAGATGCTGTACCGGAGTGTCAGTTGATGGAGATGGCTGAAGTATCATCCCTTGAACGTGCATCTGTGGAGTAGGCTGTTTGGATGGCTCCTCATTCCCTTTGTGGCACCTTCTTCCAACTCTCTTGATTTCTAGCAGGGGCCATAATGTGTTCATAACTCCTCTGCATACTAGCTTCAGAAATTTCTTCTGGCAGTTGTTGGTATAGTGATACCATATTAGTAGTGGCTTTCGGACAGGGGTTCATGTGGTTGAGGTGGACTCACTTATATTCACCCATCTGCAGCTCCCCCTTCTTGATCAAAGATTCCATGATGTCTTTGAACACATAACAATCCTCTATGCTATGTCCCAAGACTTTGTGATACGGACAGAATAGAGGATCATCGCTCTTTCCCGATTCCTCAGGTCTTTTGGGTGCTGGAAATGTAATCTTATTGTAATGAGTGGCCCATTCGAACAATGTTTTTGTTTTCTCCTTGGGGAAAGAGTATGGCTTCCTAACTTTGTCTTGGAGAAGTCTATTTCTCCTTGGAGTCTTAGGGTTAGTTCTGGAAGACCCAACTACAGCTTTGCCCCCATCCCTCTGATGTTCAAAGGTCTTTAAATCGACATTGTTCACCTCCTTTCCAGTGAGCTTTTTATTGGCTAGCTTGTCCTTTTGTTCCATGGATGTATTGTTGGAATATCTTTGCCGTGAAGGCTTCAATTTCTGCTACCACATTGTTCAGCCTATCGAATGACCGAATTCCATCCCGATCATTCTTTTCAATAATTCTCTCTTCAGATTCTGTTTGCAAATTGGACCGCATCTTCTTGGTGAGGAGGGCACTTGCATCTCATGCTAAGGTTCCTCCATCGTTGGATGTAGTCCAGTGCAGACTCGTCATTCCTCTGCCTGGTTGTATAAAGCTCAGCCACTGTAACCTCCCTCTCTGCTATGTAGAACCTTTCTCTGAACTTTTTCTGCATGTCTGCCCAGTCAGGTATAGATCCTGCAGACAGACTGGAATACCATTCAAAGGCTAGTCCAGTCAGAGAAGAGCCGAAGAATTGAGCAGATAGGACTCGTCTGAAGCCAAGTCCCCCATCACATTGATATAGTATGCAATGTGCTCTTTGGGGATCCCTGTCTATTGAACTTGTCAAATTTGGGGGTTGGTAGTGCCTGGAGGCAATCTCTTTGCGGCGTGGTGTGCAGGGTAAGGCACCCTATACGCATCAAAGGCAATGTGCTCTCCATCACCCCGCTCTGCCAACTTCATCTTGATCATTTGCTCCACCATCAATCTGCTGACGGTGGCAGGGTCTACCTCTTGAGGATAAAAGTGAGCTGGTTCATTACTCGAGGTGTTTATGATGGCCAACGGTGGCAATGGTGGTGGCATTTGGTTCTCCATCTGGTGCTCAGGAGCCTGAGCTGGTAGTAACTGTTGTTGTTGTTGTTGGAGATGATCCGGTTGTGGTTGATATTGTGCTGTTGCTGCTGGAAGAACTGCGGCTGTAGCAATTGATATTGGGTTTTTGGGGTGCTGCTGTTGAGCTATAGCCACTGGTGACTGTTGTGGCTGCTCATTAATGGTTGTGCAACAGTGGCGCGCTGGGCTGAGACTCCCACTGATCCTGAGGTCACATGGGGATTTTCCTGGACCTTCAGGTTCCTGGGTTGTGTGGCCCTCTGTTTCTTTTCCTCTTATCTGCTTTTTAGCGCTTCGATCTCAGCTTGGTATCGCTGCAGCAATTCTAGAGAATAGCCGGGTCTAAGTTTGGATAACTGAAGTTTCCTGCACTGTGCCCCCTGTTACTCTGGTGGTGGCGGGGGGAACTCATTATTGCCCCCACTGCCCTGAGTGGCGATCACATTGGCAGTAACCGTCATCATTTGCGTTGCAGGTGTATTTGGAGCCCATATGTAGCTGCTAGGGCTGCTGCTACTGCTCTTCTCCTGGTGACAGCACCAGGCCTTTCTGCCAGCTCAATAATCTCTTCGTTCTCAGTGGGTAGAGCCCCATATAGGCTCCATACACCCGTCATATGACATGCAATGATTTCAAATTCCCGCCCCGGTCTTTCTCGACCCTTCGGGAAGTCTGAGAAGGAAAGGATAACCTTTCAAAGACTGATACCCGCGGTTTGGCTCTCCGGGGCTGCTCATGAGTATGTCCACACATGACATCATTTTATCAGAATTGCTCTCAGCTCCATCTTGGGTGTTTCCACGGCTCGTAACATCCTCACCCTCTGCAACGGGGAATCGGCGAGATGTAGGATACGGTCGCGCATGACCCTTGTTGCCCCCTGTCGATCATCAGTAGTCGAAACCATGGATGCGGGAGATTTTCCCGGACAGGTGGGAGGTAAGCAGACCTCCGCAATTCTGCTCTCTTGTTGTGGAAGTGGGCATACGCACATGCCCTCCTTGCTGAACCCTGGCTGGAAGCCTCTGGGTGGCCTTTGATAATAGGGACCTTCACGTCCCTTGCTTCTCTTAGTGCCTCCTCTTCCGGCACAGCTTCCTCCAATTGGGCCACTGCATTTCTTAGGTCGCCAGACCTGCTTGAACTTTATGGGCTTCGGGGGCAGCTTCCCTTGAAGGTGTTATTCATTTCTTTCTTTCCAGTCAATGTCTGGAAAGTGTTCTCCACAGCTACTGCAGGCATAACTTGTTCCTACTTAATTTTGCTACGTCTATCGTTTAGATTAATTCTCACCTTCCCCACCAGTACGCTCTTTCCAGAATTGGAAAGGCGGGCATGATGAGAAATGATCTTTTCGTCCTCTTCAGCTTGTTGGCGCTTCTTCCTGCTTCTCTTTTCATGTTCTTTTTACCATGGTCCACATGGTGAAACCTGGCAGCTCAGCTCCTCTACAGCTTCTTCACTCTTAACTTCAGCTTCATGATGGAGTATGTCCACAAAAGCAACCCCCAGGAAATTGGGGAACTCCACAACCGGGGGAAAGGCCCCAAAGGGGTCGGCACGGCCAGATAGCCGTTCCGGGCATGGTCCCGGACAAGCTGGGGTCCAAGCGCACCTCCGCCATTCGCCATTAGTGTTTAGTACCTGTCAGTTAAAAACCAACAGACAGTTAGCATTGAGTAAAAAGGCCACTAGGCTTTCTATTCTGGCGAAAAGATGAAGGGAAGTTTGGTCCCACCGGGCGTGCCACGCTGTGGAAAATTGATTTTTTTGGAATCCATCACAAAATTATTTTATTTTAAATTATTTATCATGTTCCTCATGTGTGTACCGCGTATTACAAATTCAAGTCCGTTTAGTGCTAAACAAGTCACTATAACGAAAGATGAATCGGTAATCGCAGAGCGCAGGCGTGCCAGTCGCCGAAACGACAACATGTTCTGCCTTCGAGAGTCGAAGGGCTTTAAGTCTATTTGCGCGCCGTCTGACTTCGTCAACGAAAATGGAGATCGGGTCGGGACAAGATCCCGCCGTTGCCTGAGCGCAACGACGTTAATTGCATCCCTCTTAGAGGGAAAACCCTTGATTAATCGCCAGAAAAAGAGTCTCGTGGCCTTAAGCGGAAAACATCCGATAAAAGATGCGCAGAAAATTGAATTTGATTAGCCTAATGCGAAACGATCAAAACATAACATTCGACGCATTTTTTTAGATTATTAAAGCAGCAGTTGATTGGTTTCCACATCATTTGATTTTTTTTTTGTTCTTTTGATCTTTTGCATTTTCTCTCTTTTTTTTTATCATGTTGATCTTTATTGAATTTCTTTTATTTATTTGGTTCTTGATTTTAATTTGACTTTGATTATTTGATTTGATGTGGGATTTTCATTTGATTTCTATTTCTCTCGTTTAAATTTGTTCTTTTAAGTTCATTGAGTTTAAATTTATCCGATTTTGTTTCCAGAATTGTTTGGTTGGTTTCTTTATTTAAAATAAATTTATTTTGAACCATTTTTTGTTGTTGTACATTTCCTTGCTTTAGATCATTAGATTTGATACAGGTTATCATGTTATGTCTGTTTTTTTTTTTTTTGAATTTAATTGTAATACCTAAACTTATTTAGATGATTAGTTTATTTATTCTCTTTATTAACAGCTACCCACCCATGTTTCACTTGCTTTGTTTGTTTTAGTAATTTATTTGGGATGAGGGGACTAATGAGAGCACATGGATGTGTGCGTTGTTTATTGGTTTTTTTTTTTGATTTTTTTTTTTTTTTAAGGATTTGCATGCAGGTGTGTGTACATATGAAGGTGAAACAGTGGGGGGCCAATTGGGGTTTGAACGGTGGGCATTTAATGGATTGAAAAAAAGGTTGGAACGGTAGCCTTGGTGGGGGCGCTTTCAGGGAGCCGACCGGTGGAGATATGGGAGTGTGTGCAGGTGGATGTTAACAGTGAGATTACTGTAGACATGTGAACGGTGGTGATTACTGTAGACGTATGCGGGCGTAGAGGAGTGCTGAACGGTGGCCTGTGTGCATGGGGCTGAGCAATTGCCACAATCAATTTATTATTATGATTATTATTTTTAAGTTGAATATTTCTGTGAATTTCGTTCATCATTTTCTTTTATCTCAATTTTTTTAGTATTATCATTACCATTTTTTTTATATATGCTTGTGACTTTCCTGTTATTATTTCTGTCTGTTTATTACTTCTGTCATTTAACCCTTACTTGATGTCCTTATTTATTATTCTCATTACTTATGATTTCTCTCAATCATTATCATTATTTTCAATTATTATTTCTATATTATTATTTCTGCCATTTATCTCATTTGTTCGTTCTCATGTTTGACTTGTTGACCGGGTGACGTACGACGCGCCGGTGGTCGTTATCTCGTTTGTATAAGCACAGATGTGACACAAGCTATCAAGATCACAATTGCAGAATAAAGTTGAAAATTGACAGAAATTCAGTACGATAAAATCCGGTTTGACGGTAGCTACCCTTGCCCACCGTATGTCAGGGTAGCACCTAGGGACGCTCACCATAAACCCGAGGCGGCACCCACGGGGCAATGTTTGTCAGACAATGGCGACATAATATTTGCCAAATGTCGGAATGCAACACAAGTTGCCGGTGATTATATTGGCACAAGCGGATTCGGAAATCATCACGGAAAAATTCGGCAGCACCTCCCCTTAGTCTACACTTTGGGGGGGGGGGGGGGTGGTGTGTCATGACATCCGTCCACCACGATGGAGACGGTGCCAACAAAGATGTTGATGCCAAAGCGATAACAACACGGCACACGACACCGCTTCTCAAGTCATACTCGAGAAGAACGGTATACGCCGAGACCGCAAATTGGGGCAAAACCGATGGAAATGTCATTTCGGAATTAAATACTACACAATGTTTAGTTCACCCATGAACTGGCCACTTCGAGGTGCTTGGTTAGGGTGACCGGTGGCAAAGATAGAGGAGAAGAGAGTGAACGGTGGGGTTGATGAAGGCCACCGTTCAACATCTCAACATCCGTCAGGGGGAAAACAATTGATGGTTTATACATACAAGGGTAGTCAGGTAAAGCTTGAACGGTAGGAAGGGGGGGAAGCCACCGATCAAGGGCTTTTAGGCAGTGGTGGAGGCTCAACGGTGGGAAGGGAAAGGCCACCGGTCAGTGGAGTTTTTTCCATTTACAGAGGATTCTGGTTCAACGGTGGCTTTCGATTAGCCACCGTTCAAGAGTTTTACTGGTGTTTGGCTTACGGATTTCTGTGGAGAATGAGGGTGAACGGTGGCATTGTGCAAGGCCACCGTTCAAGGCTCCAACATCCACTCAAGGGAGGGAGTGACAGAGTTTACAAAGAGGTAAGGAATGATGAACGGTGGCGTTGGCATGGCCACCGTTCAGGATTTTCAGGTAATAAAACAAAGAAGGAAGAGGCAGTGGGGAAGAATGTTGAACGGTAGTATTGATGAGGGCCACCGTTCTACATTTCACATTCATCCGAAGAGGAGATAGTGTGAGGATTAATTGGAAACTTTTCGCGCAGGATCAATGCACTGTAGAAGAAATTCGTAGGGGGATAGATCAACATTTTGAGGGGAATTTAAATAGATAATACAGAGCACAACTAAGTGACATCCGATGCACATCATATGGAAGATGAGAGCTCAACAGTGAGATGCTCAAATTAAACGGCGGGTCATGCCCCTGCATAAGGCGTCGATGTAGACTCAAATCACATAGACAATCATATGAATTTGATTAATAACTCAGTACAAACAAATAGCAACTGGGCTAATTAATCCCTGAGCACAGGACATGGGTATCACTTGTATCCCACACCCAAGAACATCTGGGATCTTACTTATGATAAGGACGAAGACGGATCATATCTTAAAGTAGAAATCACATAAATAAATAAAAATAATAATAATAATAAAAGTGATGCTCCTAACAGGTTAACGATATGAACTGGGGAGGGGTTAGTTTGCTCAACTTCCCTATGAACGAGACTGGGTATTAACTTACCCGGCTCATTGCATAGGAAAAGGCTCCCACCTCATTTCTTTTATTCCATCACACAGAGATCGGTGGGGGTGGATGAAAGAACCATACACATGCTCACACATAATACATATAATATGCACAATCTGATGCTTCACGTGAGGAGCAAATCCCCCTTTCTATTCCGTTCAAAACAAAAGTACAAGTGAAGGAGAAAACAAAGCAGGGAAATAGACAAATGACAGGGGAGGGGAATTGCATGGGAGGCCGGACCCTGTCTCTCCCTGCTCCCTTCCCTTCTAAAAGCCTTTTCCCACAGCTCCCTGGTACAGAGAACAGTCGCTCTCCTCTTCTCCCTCTTCTGGCTCCTTCTTCGGCTGCCAAGAACCAGGAGCCCTCAGCGCCGCACAGAGCCTTCCTCTTCTCCTCTTGCAGCCCTCCTTTCCTCTGATTCCGATCTGGCTTTTGCATGGGAAAAGGCTCCTTTAAGGGGCGCCTTTTGAGGGCTGATGTGGCAAAAGCTTCCCTCAAAACAGACCCATTCTCTTATCTATTTACCATGGTTGCCATTTGTTCGGTACTGCAGACCAAGCAACGCCTTTCCTTCTTGGGTTGATGGCCCATTTGAGGCCCGATAATCCCAAAATGGGTGCAGACAATGGCCCATTTGATAAGCCTGACAGAAGCCTCCGGGCGTTGAAGGATAAGCGTCAATGGTTAGTCGGTAAGGACCGTAATTGAGTGGGCTTGAATGTAGGGCCTAAGCTTCTGTGTGGCCGTAACTAGTGCCAGGGCAAGCTTCTTTGCATGAGGGTACCTTCTTTCAGCCTCCTGAAGGACCCTGCTGATGTAGTAGACTGGATGTTGTGCCGCCGCCTCTTCTCTGATGAACACTGCGCTGATGGAGTGTTCGGTGACCGAAAGGTACACGAACAAGCGTTCCCCGAGCACAGGTTTCGAGAGAACAGGTGGGGCTGTCAGATATGCCTTCAGCTCGACGAAGGCAGCTTCACAGTCCTCGGTCCACCGTACATGCCCCCCTTACTGTGAGGATCTTTTGGGGCCTCGCAGCAATTTGAAGAAGTTAAAGGTTCTCTCCGCTGCTCGGGACATGAACCGATTCAGTGCAGCAAGATGTCCAGTGAGGCGTTGGACGTCGCGCACCGTCTTGGGACTGCCCATCTCAAGTATGGCTTGGATCTTCTCAGGGTTGACACCTCTGAGGGTCCGATGACGCGTACAAAGATGGTGGCGTTAGGTGAGAGGAGGATCATGATCGCCAGGGTGAACGTGGGCACCGAATGGAGGATGCACGCGCGAGGGGTGCGGATGGAGGAGTGATCGCGAGCATACCTTTTTGGCGGGGAGATTGCGCGGGGATGATGTAGGGCCTTCTCCTCTACGAACACGGCCGGCCCGCGGGTAGAGGGTGTTTCCTCGTTTCATTGCCCTTGCAAAAAAAGACAAATAAGAGAGGAGCGGATTAGCCGGATGTAGTATACAAATCCTCAAAATGAATGAAATGAATATGAATAGAGGGAGAAGAACACACCTTGTGTGGTTTAAAACCCTAAAATAGGTGTGTGTGTGTGGGGTGTGTGTTTATGCATGCAGTGTGTAAAAAAGGATTAAAGGAGGCCACGTGGTGCCCGGAGGAGGTGAAAGTGTAAAGGACCACGTGGGGGCCCGGAGGGAGTAAAAATGCAGATAAAGAGGAGAGAGGAGAGGAGAGAGAGAGAGGGGAGGGGGTGCTTCCCAAATATTGGTGCGGCATGATGGGGCGTTGCCGGTTGGATGGAGGAAGAAGAGGAGGAAGATGCTCCCACCTCGTTCCTCTCTTGTACACGTGGAAGAAGGCGACAATGGCGTTGGACTCCGAGGAAGAAGAATGGTTCGGCGAGGAATAGCTCGGAGTCGAGGTGCGAATCCGGCAGGGCTTCGCCGCTTCGTGGAACCCCCCCCCCCCCCCTCCCCTAAAACAAATGGCCCTCATGTCCAATTTATAGGCAACAGATTTTTGAATCGCGTCCAACAGGAAGCCGCGATTATGAATTAAATCGTGTCTGGGTGGTAGGCCGCGACTTGAATCGCATCCAGCTTGGGCGCCACGACAAGGAATAAAATGCGTCTGGGTGGCAAGTTGTGTTTTAGAAGGTCAACTTGATGAGACAGGCGTCTGATTGCCGTCAATGTCTCTGAATCGCGTCCTATTAGGATGTCGTGATAAGGAATGGAATCGCATCCGCTATGGCGGCCGCGACTTGAAATGCGGCGGCCATGGCCGACGCGATTACCTTAGAGGCAATTTTCGAGGCAATCATCTCATCTATTGATATGAAAATTGATTTGACCTTTCTGAATCGCGCCTGGGTGGCAGGACGCGATTACAAGATTTTCTGATGATTTTGCAGCGTAGGCTCTAGCGTAGGCTCTCAAGTGCGGTGACTTCCGGGGCGTAGCCTTTTTACTATCAAATTGCGGCAGTCATGCCGGACGCGACTCCAATTTGCAGATAAATGAAACGCGTCCGGTATGCCCGACACGTTCATGATTGTGCCCCCGGAGGGCGTCGCATTGAGATTGCGCCTTCTATAGCCATCGCGATAATATCCTGAATCGCGTCCAGCATCCTAGACACCTTTCATAATGTGGTTGCCATACCTGTTGCGACAAGGAATTGAAGCTTATAGTGCCCACGGGGTTCCGAAAATGAAGGGGAAGCACCGGAGGAGAATGGGGTGATCCAGAATGATGGAGAAAACACTCTTTCAAGGCAAAATGAAGACCATTTGTGGCATCATGGTGCAATAAGAAATTTGCCCGTGGTGGAGCCAAATTCGCTTGTCTACAGCTGCCATGCCTTGGCGTCTGCTTTGCAGGGAAGCGAAGCGAAGCGAAGCAAAGTGACACGAAGTGAAGTAAAATGGAGCGAATGGAATGAAGTGTAATGAAAGGAATGGAGTGTAGCGAAGTGGAGTGAAGCGGGAGCGGACTGAAAGGTAGACGCCAAGGTGAAAAAATAGACACGCATAATCATGGGGATTGCCACCTGATAAGAGTCTTTCACCAACACCCAAGGAATCACCACCGGAAAGAAGACCTAAGGAAACAAATGCTTGGACAGGGGAAAGGAAAAGGAAAGAAAAAGGAAAGGAAATGACCAACTTCTAGTGTCGGGGAAGTACCTAAGGACACAATCTGTCGGTTGCACCATTGGGGGTCTGCCACTGCCTCAGGTGGGTCTTGGGAGGAGAAGGAGACATCAACTTCCAGCGAAGGGGAAGTACCTAAGGATACAATCCATTAGGTTGCACCATCGAGGGCGTCTGCCACTGCCTCAGGTGGATCTCTGGGAGCAAAGGAAAAAAAAGGAAGTCCAAACACAGGAATATGAGAAAATCTGCCCGGAGGCGACATCAAGGGAGTTGGGTATTCAACCCGGAATGGAATATTTAAAATTACTAGATTTGAGGCGCGGATGGCCTTCAGATTGCATTGGAAGAGTGGTTTTCCATAGTGAATTCAAGATGCATGTATGCTGGGCTAAAGGAAAAATAAAGTAAAAGAGGAATAAAAATAACCAAGATACATTGTCACGCCGAGTGAGTCAAGAAAGGGGGGGATGCAGGGTCCGTCGTCTTCACATGCAAGCGTAACGGCCTATCCTTGCGGCTAAGGATCTACTGGGATAATCATTGTTTTTGATGAAGGGGAACTCAAATCCCAGATTCCTCAAAGCCACAAGGTCCTTGGTGTACTCTAGTGGTATAACATATAGTAGATGCAGATAGGATGGTGAAGGCCGCAGCAGCCTGGTGTAGCGCCAGATGAGGTGACTCGAATCCTGCGCTCAAAACTCATTAGCCAAAAGATAACAAAACATCATGGGAAACATAGTATTCATGGATTGGAGCATTAATAAAGATTAAATAAACAGCTCATTCAGTTTGTTTGTTAGACCATGAGGATAGGTGATCTCTGGCTGAGGAGATTGGAGTTAAGGATGGGAGGAACCTATGAAGGGGAAGATTTGCATCATTCTGACGTAGACAGGAGGCAATGTGCTTGCCAGGTGCAATACCATCGGGAATTTTTTTTTGGATTTTGAAGGTATTTGAATTTTATGAATTTTGGAAAATTATTTGAATTTTTGTGGAGATTTTGTAATATTTGAATTTTTGTGAGATTTTGAGGAATATTTGATTTTTTGGTGGATTTGAGGAATATTGATTTTTGTGGTATTTTAGAATTTTGGAAATTTTAATGGAGTTTTAAAAATATTTTGGATTTTTGTGGTTTTGGAACCTTGTCATGTCATGGCGGCTTAGAGTTATGAAAAACTGACTGGCAAGGGGTCCTTGTTGACTCTGTGTCATTAAAGAATGCTAGAGTATGGCGTGCATTTAAAGTGGTGCCCAGGGGCTGATTGCTTGTGGCTAACAGTGCCACTATCAAAGCCATGCTTGAAAAGGCGACTAAGTCTGGCAGGGAGAAGGGAAAAAGATTTGGAGGCAAGCTTGATATGGGTTTTGAGGAGTTGGATTCGACCAGCCTCCTTGGCACAACTGTCAGAAGGTTCAGTCTCATTTAAGCACTGGGGCTTTGATTTATTTTGGAATCTTGAGTGATGTCTATTTTTTTGTTTGTTAGGGACATGCGTACGACCGGGCCATTTGGATCTCCACGGAGACTTTGCCACTCTTTCCATGCCTTATTATCTTGATTTGATTTTAATTTTTGCATGCATACGACCGGGTCCATTTGGATCTCCGCGGGGACTTTGCCGCTCTTGTCAAGCATTGGACTTTATTTTGATTTTTACCCTATTTAGAGACATCCTCTTATGACAGAGGTGCTTTGGATTGGTTGCCTTGCCCAGACTACCTCTACTACACATACTTCAGCCCAAAGAGGGGAGAAACAGACATTTGTGCCATTCAGGCATGGCTGTGGTGGTGACGGTGTCTACCGGAAGCAATCGGCTTGGGGCCGTGATGTGTGGGGAGGTGCCCATGCTAAGGGCGAACCTTAATGATCCGGGAGGGAATTTCGGACTCCTGGCTCGGAATTCTCATAATAGGAGTTCTGCGATGGCACGACCAATGTTGAAATATTCATCTTTTATAGATTTTTGACAATGATAAAACATAGTAAGAATTCGGAGGGTAAAAGGAGGACGAATCCCCTTCGTTGGGGCGGGACTCAGAGGTCTACAGGAATTTACATTTTTATTCGGAATTAAAAAGACACATGGGGGATGAAGCCCCGAAAGCAATGCGAGAAGGGTCGAAGGACCCGCTTGAAAATGGAGAGGAGGAAATGGAGGAAAGATTTTTGTTGACTCCAGCGGGGCCGGAGGGGTTTGGAGAAGAAGGAGGGTGCGATGCCTTGAAAGAGAGAATAGGGATGGGCCAGAGGGAGGAAAAGAAGAAGCGGGCCGCGAGGGGCCAAGAAGGGAAGTGCGCAGCGTAGGGCGCAAGGTGGAGAGGTGCCATGGGGGCACGACAAGGAGATGTGCCACGAGGGGCAGGGATGGAGGGTGTGCCACGTGGG